>OZ020193.1:46009454-46011954 GCA_963971165.1 Philopedon plagiatum | reverse complement strand
GGTATTGATCTGGCGACGAGACAAAAGGCGCGATTAAATCCGTCCCTACATCGCTCCCTAGACTCATTACAATTGATTAGTATTAAACGTTTGCGTAAAAAAGAACTGGCTATCGGAGAGAATAGCGGCCCAAAATTTTACCTTTTCTTCTTGTGGTCGTTGTTGGTTGTCCGAAATGCTAATGTTCAGGTCGCGACCGCAATATTATTCAATAGTATTCTCTTTTTATTACCTCTGTGAATGTTTCTTCGTCATATAAACGGTATTCCACTCCAACGTCCGATTTGTCGATGATAGCGTGTGCAACGCGTTCCGGAAAACACAAACACAGTTGACAAATTTCTCGCCGACCCTTAAATGCATTTACCACAAAACATGTTTGGACATTGCCTGAGAACTAACAGCTCTTGGAACAACTGAATTCGTAGTGCATGTACAATATCATTCGTAATTCACTCCATGTGCGTGTCTATCGACGTTTTAAAAATACTGTCTATAGGGTAATTACACATGGAACAACTATCGCCCGGGATTGTGTGCTTCACATTAATAAGATTTGATTGGCTAATGGCGTCGAATTCATCACCCCAAAATTCCTCGATGGCTATCGAACTGGAACACGTTTTAACTTTGTCCAAGGAAACAGTTCAGCTTGAAACGGAAGGATTGTACGGCGATGCCGCCCTTAAATTGCGAGAAGCTGCCAGCATTCTGGTTTCTTACGCAAACGCGAATCTAGATCCAAGGGAGAAGGAATTTGGAACCAAGGTGAGAGCCTTGGTCGGATGGTTGGAGTCGCGTGCAATTCAAAACAATAGTGCAAAACAATTGGCCCCGAGTTATCTTTCATTCAAAAGTTACAAAGAGTATATCGATAAAGCTATCAAGGATATGTCAACGGACGACGAAGAAGAGGACAAGGCATCGTTTACAGTACGCGAGCCAAGGGACATTAAAGTGCCGAACTTTTGGGATTTACACGGTCAAGAAGAAATTCGCTATCAAATCGCAAGTTTGTTCGCTTCCAACAATAAATTTAATCTAATGATGTTTGGGCCGCTGGGAACGGGAAAAACATTTATGGCCGCGTCTATAGCCAAATCCTACAATTTACTATTGTAGAAGTAAATAGTGCCAGCTTAATGTCGGCTTATATAGGCGGTACCGAAAAGAACATTAAAAAGGTATTCGAGTTTGCTGGTAAGAGCGTGCAACCGGGTCGTTCGGTTCTCATTTTTTTCGACGAAGCCGAGGCTCTTCTTTCAACACGCGAAGATAGTCCCATTGCAATCCGGTAACACAATTTATGATTGAAATGGAAAAGGACATTAACGATGGCGTTTACTTTTTCTTTACGACAAATTTAGTAAGTCGTATTGAGCCCGCTATTAAAAGGCGTTGTTACGGATTGTTTCTGGGCTATCCCAAAACTCCCGAAGCCATCGCCTCGCTATATCGTGACAATTTGGCGCGTTATCGAAACACCGTCACGGAGGAGACGTTGGAAAAATTAGCAGGAACCAAGAAACTTCTTTCGCCCAGTGCCATTTGCAGATATAGTTAAACTGGCTTTCACGATTGCCAATAGGATTAGTGTAACCGATCGATTTAGTGAACATAAACAACATCCTTGATAGCTTTATCGATATACTCTTTGTAGCTGTTGAATGAAAGATAACTCGGGGCCAATTGTTTTGCGCTATTGTTTTGAATTGCACGCGACACCAACCATCCGACCAAGGCTTTCACCTTGGTTCCAAATTCCTTCTCCCTTGGATCTAGATTCACTTTTGCGTAAGAAACCAGAATGCTGGCAGCTTCTCGCAATTTAAGGGCGGAATCGCCGTACAACCCTTCAGTTTCAAGCTGAACTGTTTCCTTGGACAAAGTTAAAACGTGTTCCAGTTCGATAGCCATCGAGGAATTTTGGGGTGATGAATTCGACGCCATTAACCAATCAAATCTTATTAATGTGAAGCACACAATACCGGACGATAGTTGTTCCATGTGTAATTACCCTATAGACAGTATTTTTAAAACGTCGATAGACACGCACGTGGAGTGCATTACGAATGATATTGTACATGCACTACGAATTCAGGGGTTCCAAGAGCTGTTAGTTCTCAGGCAATGTCCAAACATGTTTTGTGGTAAATGCCTTTACGGGTCGGCGAGAAATTTGTCAACTGTGTTTGTGTTTTCCGGAACGCGTTGCACACGCAATCATCGACAAATCGGACGTTGGAGTGGAATACTGTTATATGACGAAGAAACATTCACAGAGGTAATAAAAAGAGAATACTATTGAATAATATTGCTGTCGCGACCTGAACATTAGCATTTCGGACAACCACCGGAACCAACCAACCGGATCGACCACAACAAGAAAAGGTAAATTTTTGGGCCGCTATTCTCTCCGATAGCCAGTTCTTTTTACGCAAACGTTTAATACTAATCAATTGTAATGAGTCTAGGGAGCGATGTAGGGACGGATTTAATT
>OZ020193.1:45979454-46001954 GCA_963971165.1 Philopedon plagiatum | reverse complement strand
AGAAGCTGTTAACGAATCTGAAGTAAAGAACAAGGTTTAATTTTACTGGGCTGTCTAGTTTGTCTGGTGGGTATATGCACCGCTTCAATAATGAGTTATTTGTACATGTTAAGAAAAGCTCGGATAGAAAATTCAACCAATAAAACTGGAAAGGCATGCATATTTTCGCCTATATAATAGTAGATAAACCAAATCATTCTCATGTTAGTACTCAATTAGCAAACGACATTAAACAACCACGATGGTCAGTTACATAGAACCGGAAGAGTTGGATTTTTTGCTAGAAGAAGATAGACAAGAAAGCTTTAGCGTTAACGACTGGTTCAACTCTTCGATGTCGCCCAATATCTAGGCCGAATGTGGATTTTATTACAATGGATTGTCGGACATGCTACGTGTTGCGAATGTCCGATTACGATACAGCAATGGTAAGGAAATGAAGACGTCTGGTTGGTACACGTTCAAGCGAATCCATTTTGCAAATTTCTCATTCAAACAAAAGGGCCAGAATTTATTCAAGAACAGCTCAATCGACCCATGCCCTCTTCTTTAACGTTGGAGCACTACTGTCATGGCGATTGAGATGTACCCCCTGTCCTAGATGTCCCTAGGCTTTACTGGCTGATACTATTTAGTTCTTTTCAGCCAACTCAGTGTCACTGTAAATTAGAAAGTTTTCAACCTCCGGCTCTATGTTTAATGTGTAAACGAAACTATCCCCAGTGCCGTATGATTCCTTGTGGACATACAAGTTGTTGTAGATATTGTAGCCGTAGTTTAAGAACTTGTCCTATATGTAAATGTCCTATTACGTTTAAAATAAATGCAATGATTAAAAGCTATATTGTGGTTGTTTATTTTTATCCTGTATCACAAGCAAACCCCAGCAAAACTGAAAAGTTAAGCCGTAAGCAGACAAAATGCTTCCCCTTACACTTACGGGACTCGTTAATTCAAATGTGCTATTTTGTCGACTCTCAAACTGTTTCGAATCGAGTGCTCGACAACCTAACGTTGCGGTGGTATTGATCTGGCGACGAGACAAAGAATATCTTTACGGCGCGATTAAATCCGTCCCTACATCGCTCCTAGACTCATTACAATTGATTAGTATTAAACGTTTGCGTAAAAAGAACTGGCTATCGAAGAGAATAGCGGCCCAAAAATTTACCTTTTCTTCTTGTGGTCGTTCTTGGTTGTCCGAAATCCTAATGTTCATGTCGCGACAGCAATAGGCATGGGCGTATTCTCTTTTTATTACCTCTGTGAATGTTTCTTCGTCATATAAATAGTATTCCACTCCAACGTCCGATTTGTCGATGATTGCGTGTGCAACGCGTTCCGGAAAACACAAACACAGTTGACAAATTTCTCGCCGACCCGTAAATGCATTTATCACAAAACATGTTTGGACATTGTTGTATTGCCTGAGAACTAACAGCTCTTGGAACCCCTGAATTCGTAGTGCATGTACAATATCATTCGTAATGCACTCCACCTGCGTGTCAATCGACGTTTTAAAAATACTATCTATAGGGTAATTACACATGGAACAACTATCGCCCGGTATTGTGTGCTTCACATTAATAAGATTTGATTGGCTAATGGCGTCGAATTCATCACCCCAAAATTCCTCGATGGCTATCGAACTGGAACACGTTTTAACTTTGTCTAAGGAAGCAGTTCAGCTTGAAACTGAAGGATTGTACGGCGATTCCGCCCTTAACTTGCGAGAAGCTGCCAGCATTCTGGTTTCTTACGCAAACGCGAATCTAGATCCAAGGGAGAAGGAATTTGGAACCAAGGTGAAAGCCTTGGTCGGATGGTTGGTGTCGCGTGCAATTCAAAACAATAGCGCAAAACAATTGGCCCCAAGTTATCTTTCATTCAAAAGTTACAAAGAGTATATCGATAAAGCTATCAAGGATATGTCAACGGACGACGAAGAAGAGGACAAGGCATCGTTTACAGTACGCGCGCCAAGGGACATTAAAGTGCCCAACTTTTGGGATTCACACGGTCAAGAAGAAATTCGCGATCTAATCGCAAGTTTGTTCGCTTCCAACAATACATTTAATCTAATGATGGGAACGGGAAAAACATTTATGGCCGCGTCTATAGCCTAATCGTACAATTTACTAATGTAGAAGTAAATAGTGCCAGCTTAATGTCGGCTCGGAGTTTGCTCGTAAGAGCGTGCAACCGGGTCGTTCGGTTCTCATCTTTTTCGACGAAGCCGAGGGTCTTCTTTCAACACGCGAAGATAGTCCCATTGCAACTAATCCGGTAACAGAATTTACGATTGGAATGGAAAATGACATTAACGATGGCGTTTACTTTTTCTTTACGACAAATTTATTAAGTCGTATTGAGCCCGCTATTAAAAGGCGTTGTTGCGGATTGTTTCTGGGCTATCCCAAGACTCCCGAAGCCATCGCCTCGCTATATCGTGACAATTTGGCGCGTTATCAAAACACCGTCACGGAGGAGACGTTGGAAAAATTAGCAGGAGCCAAGAAACTTCTTTCGCCTAGTGCCATTGCAGATATAGTTAAACTGGCTTTCACTATTGCCAATAGAATTAGTGTAACCGATCGATTTAGTGAACGTAAACAACATTCGTACATAAAAGATACAAATGGTCCGTACACGTTTGCCGATGTGGCCCGCTTCTGAGACGCAATTTGGAAATAATAGCCATAACTGATGAAAATTTACTAAACGCTTGGGAGATAACACCTGCTCTAATTACGGCCGAAGAACTTGAACGTTTTAAAGAGGATGCAAAAGAATTGCTGCAAATATAGTTTAGCCGATCGATTTCTCTCGGGCTTAGAACTAATTTTTTGGCCCAGAGCATTCAAAAATGCATTGATAACACGGCCTCGTTTAAAGATCAAAAAATGCAACTTATCTGCATTCGTATAGACCGTTTGTTCTTGCAAGGGTATAAAAAAAATGCATTGATGTGGGCCTCGTTTCAAATTCAAAAATGCATTGATAACGTGGCCTCGTTTAAAGCGCAATAATGCAAATTGTCTGCATTCTTATAGACCATTTGTTCTTGAAAGGGTGTATAAAAAATGCATTGTTAACGTGGGCCTCGTTTCAAATTCAAAAATGCATTGATAACGTGGCCTATTTTCCGATGCGACAATGCAAACTGTCTGCATTGTTATAGACCATTTGTTCTTGAAAGGGTATATAAAAATGCAAGTTCAAAAATGTATTTTTCATTTTGCCGCTGCAATCGTAGTCTAATTCGCACTCTCCATTAGGGTTCTGTTGAAAAATTCCAGTCTCAACTTGTACTGCAAATAATTAGTTGCGTTCGAAGGAAGCCACGTAAAAAACACTGGAACTGTTTCGCTGTGTATTTGTTTGTACAGACAGGGCGTCCAAGAACCGTTAGTGGAAAAATTTTGCGCTTCAAATTGAACAAAGACATTCCTCATCCTCATCCTCATCCTCATCCTCATCCTCATCCTCATCCTCATCTTCATCCTCATCCTCATCCTCATCCTCATCCTCATCCTCATCCTCATCCTCATCCTCATCCTCATCCTCATCCTCATCCTCATCCTCATCCTCATCCCCATCCTCATCCTCATCCTCATCCTCATCCTCATCCTCATGCTCATCCCCATGCTCATCCTCATCCTCATCCTCATCCTCATCCTCATCCCCATCCTCATCCTCATCCTCATCCTCATCCTCATCCTCATCCTCATCCTCATCCTCATCCTCATCCTCATCCTCATCCTCATCCTCGCCCTCGTCCTCATCCCCATGCTCATCCTCATCCTCATCCTCATCCTCATCCTCATCCCCATCCTCATCCTCATCCTCATCCTCATCCTCATCCTCATCCTCATCCTCATCCTCATCCTCATCCTCATCCTCATCCTCGCCCTCGTCCTCATCCTCATCCTCATCCTCATCCTCATCCTCATCCTCATCCTCATCCTCATCTTCATCCTCATCCTCATGCTCATCCCCATGCTCATCCTCATCCTCATCCTCAACCACATCCTCATCCTCATCCTCATCCTCATCCTCATCCTCATCCTCATCCTCATCCTCATCCTCATCCTCATCCTCATCCTCATCCTCATCCTCATCCTCATCCTCATCCTCATCCTCGCCCTCGTCCTCATCCTCATCCTCATCCTCATCCTCATCCTCATCCTCATCCTCATCCCCATCCCCATGCTCATCCTCATCCTCATCCTCATCCTCACCCTCATCCTCATCCACATCCTCATCCTCATCCTCATCCTCATCCTCATCCTCATCCTCTTCCTCATCCTCATCCTCATCCTCATCCTCATCCTCCTCCTCATCCTCATCCTAATCCTCATCCTCATCCTCATCCTTATCCTCATCCTCATCCGAGGACGAGGACGAGGACGAGAACGAGGATGAGGATGAGGATGAGGATCTGGATGAGGATGAGGATGAGGATGAGGATGAGGATGAGGATGAGGAAGAGGATGAGGATGGGGATGAGGATGAAGATGAGGATGAGGATGAGGATGAGGATGAGGATGAGGATGAGGATGAGGATGAGGATGAGGATAAGGATAAGGATGAGGATGAGGATAAGGATAAGGATGAGGATGAGGATGAGGATGAGTATGAGGATGAGGATGACGATGAGGATGAGGATGAGGATGAGAATGAGGATGAGGATGAGGATGAGGATTATTATGAGGATGAGGATGAGGATGAGGATGAGGACGAGGATGAGGATGAGGATGAGGATGAGGATGAGGATTATTATGAGGATGAGGATGAGGATGAGGATGAGGACGAGGATGAGGATGAGGATGAGGATGAGGATGATTATGAGGATGAGGATGAGGAGGATGAGGATGAGGATGAGGATGAGGATGAGGAGGATGAGGAGGATGAGGATGAGGAGGATGAGGATGAGGATGAGGAGGATGAGGATGAGGAGGATGAGGATAAGGATGATTATGAGGATGAGGATGAGGATGAGGAGGATGGGGATGAGGATGAGGATGAGGATGAGGATGAGGATGAGGATGAGGATGAGGATGAGGATGAGGATGAGGATGAGGATGAGGATGAGGATGAGGATGAGGATGTGGATGAGGATGAGGATGAGGATGAGGATGAGGATGAGGATGAGGATGAGGATGAGGATGAGGATGAGGATGAGGATGAGAATGAGGATGAGGATGAGGAAGAAGAAGAGGAAGAGGATGAGGATGAGGATGAGGATGCGGATGAGGGTGAGGATGAGGATGAGGATGAGGATGAGGATGAGGATAGTAGATGGCTTTCAGGCATACCAGACCAACCCAAATCCAAATCCAATCCCCCCACTCTTCACCCCACCAAATCCCCCCACTCTTCACCCCACCAAAATCCCCCACTCTTCACCCCACCAAAATCCTCCCACTCTTCACACTACCAAAATCCTCCCACTCTTCACACTACCAAAATCCCCCCACTCTTCACACCACTCCTCTCCCCTCTCCGCTCCCCTCTCCGCTCCACTCTCCGCTCCCCTCTCCCCTCTCCCCTCCCCTCTCCTCTCCCCTCTCCTCTCCCCTCTCCTCTCCCCTCTCCTCTCAGGAGCTTAAAACCATTCCACAACACGCACTCTTCACACTACGAAATCCTACCACTCTTATATCAAATCCATTCCTCCTACCCGCCACACCACTTTTATTGCTATAAATTCTCAATATTTACAGTATTTAACACAATTCACAACGATGTCTGTAGCAGTCCCTATTGATTATTCATGGGACACAGAACATTGCCAATGCTATAATCCACAAGAGTACATAGAAAACAATTTAATAATAATCAATCCACCTCCCAATCTATCTAAGAGTGCTAAAAAAAGTAGTGGTGTAGCTGAAATTTGTAATCTAAATAGAATAGCTTATAAGAAATGGTTAGTAAACTGTTGACCGACAGTCAATTAACATGTCGGAAATATTAAAAATTATTCTTGACAACATTGAAGAAGTATTCAGTCGGAACCAGTATTATGGATCCTGTTTACCTGCAACTTTAATGGTTTGGGAACTTGCTAAAAAATATAATGTACATGTAGAACCAAAATGTGGAAAGATTTTCTATGATGAAATAGGAGTCAACATTCATTTTTGGAACGTGTTTAAAGGAGAAATTTACGATCCCACCGTCAAAGTTATAAAACATATGATACCAACCGTGGACCTTACGAAGTTTGTGTACAAAGAAGATCCTAGTATAAGCACAGATATGGGGACAGCAGTAATGTTGGATATTTTTAATCAGTTCCAGAGAACAAACAAAACACACCTTTACTTTTCCAACGCTCCAGATAAACTTAAAACTCTTAGAAAAATTATCCATACAAATGTATCTAGATGTATTAAATAAAAAGTTTGTATTCTTTGTATTTATGTGTTATTTTATTAACCTCTTTGTGAAGAACCAGATAACCAATAAGCAAAGCTGCTAGATCACGAGTGTTACTTTTTTTATTAACCATAGAACCACAACGTGGTAAACACATACATGTGAACACCCATTATAAGCGTGCCATGGATTGTTGTAAAGATGAAATTAAATGTAAAGTGTGTGAGCAAGTTCTACATATGATTATTTTATCAGACGTCTGTGTAATGTGTAACAAACCGGATGTGCAGAAAATCACAAACCATAAAATTGAAAAAACAACTTTAGAACAATTCTTATAATTGTATAATTGTATAATAGTTTTACATTGCTGGAACACACACTTCGATGCTGCGATATAAAAGGAGGGAATAAAGCTTGTGATTTTAGAGAAACACTATGAAGAAAGTTACATTTAACGAAAATATGAATAAAATCCATGTATTGTTTGCATGGAAGTTTGCTTACAAAGCAGCACGCCAGAATGATTATGAGCAGTATGTGTTGGATAGATACCGCTTTCAAAATAGACTTCAATATGTTGAGACCCTACTAAAGGATGTTTTGGATGAAAATTATAGGAAGAAAATATACAATGAACGTTTTAAATAATTTTTGTTTTATTACAACCAATTCAAGCTCATATCCTCCCACCTCGACCATGTGGGCTTGACTTGAATGGGGGAATATCTATAAATTTATACGCACACGGTTTCTGAAACATTATTTGCTAGAAATATGATTCAAAAACGAAAGCTGGTTGGTTGCAGAAAATCGGTGAAAAAACTTAAACAAGAAGACAGAAGCAGATGCCCTGTTTGTTTATATTCCATGAGAAGAGAAGAAATTTGCACACCCAATTCGTGCACACACAAATTTTGTATAAAGTGTTTAACAGGGTGGACGAAAACAAAAGCACATTGTCCTCTTTGCAGAAGATTCTATTTCTCAATTGTTTTAAAAGAGACTAAGGAAAAGATTCTTGCGAAGAAAAATGACAGTGCTGATCAAGCTCTAGTGATATTGTTGTATATAAGTGACATGAATTTAATATAGATATATCAGAAGTAAATAAAACCATGTTGTTAAATATAAAGTTTTTTATTTTATTATATTACATCTTTTTTTAATATCCAAGAATTGTGTGATTTATCCATTCCCAACCATTTAACATAAACTTTGTTTCCTTTTCTTCTTAGCACTTTTTCCACGAGATACACGTTTGAATGTTTGACTTTCTGCAACTCCGGTTCATAAAAACTACCTAAAATTATTTCATTTTTGTCATCTGCCAGCAAATATGTTCTTGGGTTGGTTAATTTAATTTCTTTAATTTGAAAAATTTCATTTGACCAGTTTGGTGTATATCCCTTTTGAAAAGCCTCCCTGTATTTACTAACCCTAACATAATCCCCTTGTTTAAATTTTGATTTTCTGGGGTCAATTGTTTTTATATTATTATAAGTTGATTTTAGAACATCTTTTTCATTTTCTTCATTTATATCAATAGGTTTTAATCCTGTTGTTCTATGTTTAGTTGTATTATACTTAAAAACAATATTATTTAGGATATCCAACCATTTATAATTGCCTTGCAAGCTAAACTGTTTCCACATGAGAGTTTTTAAAGTTCTGTTGACCCTTTCAACAATACTTGCTTTGACTGTGGAAAATGTACTGTAGTGATTAATGTTATATTTTTCCATTAATTTATTAAAGTTTTTGTTGAAAAATTCTCTTCCTTGATCTGTATGTATGTTAGTTGGAGGCGTTTTCGCAAGCTTTAAAATTTTTTCCATAGCTAAAGTTACTTCCTCAGCAGTTTTTCTCTTAACAGGTTGAACCCAAACATATTTGGAAAATGTGTTTATAACAACTAAAATATATCTATATCCTTTATTTAGTTTTGCATAAGGTATCATTTCCACCAAATCTGCTTGCCATAAATCGTTTAAATTTTTAATAATAACCCGTCGTCGTCTAAAATTTTTTCTAGCAGGTTTATGTAACTCGTTGACTAGATCTTCCTTGATGTTGGTTTGTTTACTCATGACTTCTAAATGTTTAGTTTGTTACTTCTACAGGACATTTTATTAACAATTCACCATAAAAATCTTCTAAATGGCTATTTTCAGGACGATGAAAAGAAAGAACATCCCCTTTTTCTAACCGAATACCTACAGGGTCAGTGATCTTTTTTCCATTAATTTTTAAAAAAACATATTTTTTCGGGTATTCTCCAGAAATTATAGTAGCAGATTCCATAGGAAAAACATATGTAATTCGTTTGTCTTGTAATAAATGGTAAACTCTATCGGACAGAGAGTAATTTCCCATAAAAGGTAATACCAAATTATAATATAGTTTAACAGCACTAAGGTCAACAAGTTTTATAATGTTATATTCTTTATTATCTTTGCCAAAGATGTGGGAACCAAACTTGTCAATAGACATGGTTGTTGCCAGCGGTAGAATAAGGAATAAACATGTGAGAATTAGTATTTATTTAATTATTTTTGCTTCTCTTAGTTCTTCTAAAATCGATATTATTTCATTTTGATGGCCAGTATGTCCAGCCATTTGCGATGACATCAACAATTTCAATCTATCTATGATTTCGTTTGGATAGTCATAATAAACGTAATCTAATTTCTTTTTTGATAAATTTAACATAGCTCCCCCCTTTCCACTTTTTGTAGAGAGATTTCTTGTAGAACGCGGTCTTTGTGGAGGTAACAAACGCGAAGTACTTGGTAGTATTGCACGATAACCTGTCTCTGTTGTGCTTCCACGTTTTAATATACCTTTTTGTAATAAGTAAGGTTTAACTATTGTCAAGTATTTAATGTCGGTCGAACCTTGAATTTGACTATTAGGATCAAAATTTCGTCTATATGCATTTGTCCTATTCAAAACATCCATATAATTTTCCATATCATTTGATGTATAACCAACAGGTTCTTTTTTAAAAAGAAGCTCATACAATCCAGGTGTTCCCTCATACCTAACTCCTTCAACTTTAAAATCTTTTCCTATGAAATCCACCACAGAATTAGCAATCTTATATTTATCTGCATCAACATCATGGCTAAACCCATATTTGTTATCAAATTTGCCTTCCGTGTCTTTTATTAGCCCATCCACGAAAGGTCTTAGAAGTGAATGATATGCTTCCAAATATTCTTCATAAGCAGGTGTCCTTGTTAATTCTAAAACATCTTGTCGCAACTCACCTATTGTTGGTTCAATTGTTGTTTCAGGGCTTGATTCTCCTAACTGTTGCGAATCGTCAAAAAATACTTCTTCATCTCCTAAAAGTGAGGGCATGTGTGTTGAAAGATATTTACTATATGCATTTGATTTCCTTTGATTGACCTCTGGCGTAGGAAATTGAAATTTTGGGGTCGAAACTAATTGTGGTGAATATACTTCTTTTTTAATGAACGGTTCTGTTTTAATTGTCTGAATTAATTCATGCAAAGGTTGAGTTATTGGTTTAAATTCTTTTTCCATACGAATTTCTTTATCAGATAAATCTGATTTTAAAGCTTTATACTTTTGTCTAACGGCTTGTCTAGTTTTTACCAACTCTTTCGCTGTTTTTTCGTCCATCTTTACAAAAGGTAGGTTGTATACTAGAAAATTATCGTTGTGTCAGAGAGTTATATAGTGGAAATAAAATTATCAAATCCTTTTCTATAGCGGCCACCATTAAATTCACAGTCTTTATCAATAACGACAAAGTCATATTTATGTTTCCAACACATTGAACACAAGTTTTTAAACACTTGAAAGCTCATGTCACCATTTACATGATCATCATATATATGTTTCAAGTTTGTAGCATCCTGTTGAAAAATTACCAAGAGGTTGGCATTATCACGTATAAGTTGTTTAGGGATTGATGAATATGTTTGACACAAATAAAAACAATCTGTATTTTTATGACGTCCGAAACAAAAATAATCCCTCATTAGACTTTGATCAGTGCATACTATATCATCAAATACAATCAGTGAGTTTGGTTTTATTTCAGTGGGTGAAACAATATCCTCAGCGTTCGATGATTCAAAATAACCAATAAACTTTAGTGGAGCAAAAAGCCTTTTTAGATATTCATATTTTGATTGATATAAGGATTTTGAGTACACATATATGTTTTCAAATCTTAATCCATTAGGGTGAGTTATAAGAGAAATCATAACATTTGTCTTCCCACAACCCGATGGTCCTACTATTAAACATCTTTTACAGTTTCCACCAAATAATTGTCCATGTTTTCGATAATTATCATGACATAAATCAAAATTTTTTATCGGTAAAGAAAAATCTTGTTTTTTGATCTTCATTGTTTGAACATCGCTATTTAAGTAAGGTTATTTGCGTTTTTAAATCATTTATATATAATGATTAGACATAATAATGTCATTCACTGCGTGGAAGTACAGAGAACAGGTAGTGGTTTATTAAATACTCTTATTAATAAATTACCAGTAGAGCTCCATATTCCTTCTTATAACTTTTATGGGCCTGGTACAAAGTTAAATAAAAGGCTTGCTCGAGGTGATAAGGGAATTAATTTATTAGACGAAGCTTGCAAAGAGCACGATATAGCATATTCGGAATATTTCGATTTAAAAAACAGAAACGATTCAGATAAAATATTAGCTAAAAAGGCATTTAATAGATTTAAAGCTTCAGATTCAAATCTAGGCGAAAAACTGTCATCCTTGGCTGTGGCCGGAATCATGAAAGCAAAAACAAAACTCGGTATGGGAATAAGAAAAAGAAAACAAAAACGCAAGAAAGGAGGTCAAATATCCTTTAACCAAGGTGTAAGAAAAGCACGTGAAGAGCTGGTTGGAAAAAAGTTTGCTAATATAAGGAATGCTGCCAGCACAGCTTTATCATCGATTAAAAAATTAAAAATAAAAGAACCTAAACAAAGAATTATTCCAATTCCAAAAACTGGTGGAATTTTACCTTTAATACCTATTTTTGCTGGTTTATCTGCTCTAGGAGCCCTAAGCGGGGGCGCTGCTGGCATTGCGCAAGCAGTAAATTCAGCTAAAAACGCGCAAAAAAATTAGAAGAACAAACAAGACACAACAAAGAAATGGAAAAAATATCAATTGGAAAAGGTCTTTATTTAAAACCATATAAGCAAGGGTGTGGTCTATATTTAAAACCATATTCAAAAAACTGTTAAATTTGCTACCTCGCCGACCTTTGACAAATATAGATTTATTAAAGTATGCGAAAATATTAAAGTTGCCACATTTTAGAGGTGTCTTTATGAGAAATAAGTTACCCAAAAAAATAAAAAAATATGAAACAGGTATTATAAATTTAGATGATGATATGGTTGAAGGCACTCACTGGACAGCGTATGTTAAAAATAATAATAACATAATTTACTTTGATAGTTTTGGAAATTTACGACCACCAAATGAAGTTATAACTTATTTCTATAGCGATGGTAGCAACAACAACAATATTAAATATAACTATGATAAATATCAATCTTTTAATACCTCAACTTGTGGACAGTTATCATTACAGTTTATTTATAATAATGCGTAATTGTGTTTCCATTTTATTCTTATTACGACCATCATGTCGTTTACTATAGCTCTTTCCGCAAATTCAGCTATACTTCAAGCAGATTTCCATCCACCTATTTACTTAGATCCTAACACTTCCTACGTTGTAGGACTTACCAACTTTGAAACTTTTAATGCAATACCAAATATTGATAAAAGCAATAATAAAGTATATTTTGGAAAAAATAATGAATTTTTAACAATTCCTACGGGAAGTTATGAAATGGATGATGTTAATAAATATTTACAGACTGAATTCCAAAAAAGAAATATTTCGTTTCACCTCTATGCAAATAACAACACATTAAAATCAACAATAAAGTCTACTACAGATATTATTTTTAAAGATGGAACAATAGGAAAACTTTTGGGTTTTAATAAGGGCATTGTATCTGGTGATGGAGTTCCAAGAACATCGCAAAATCCAGCAGAGATTATAAAAGTTAATTCTTTATGCATAGACTGCAGTATCGCAGAAGGTTCCTATCTGAACGGAAAGCCAGTACACATTATTCATCAGTTTTTCCCTAATGTTAGCCCTGGATTTAAAATAATAGAAAGTCCCCAAAATATTATTTATTTTCCTGTTACAGTAAAAGTAATAGATAAAATAACAATAAAGGTAATAGACCAAGATTTAAATATTGTTGATTTTCGAAACGAAACTGTAACTATAAGGTTGCATATAAAAGAAGTATAATGGTTATCCTT
This sequence comes from Philopedon plagiatum, assembly GCA_963971165.1. Lineage (NCBI taxonomy): Eukaryota > Metazoa > Arthropoda > Insecta > Coleoptera > Curculionidae > Philopedon > Philopedon plagiatum. The sequence continues at coordinate 45,989,217 of OZ020193.1, read as the reverse complement.
TATAATAGAAAAACCTTCAATTTACCCACAAAAATTAATAAAAACTATAAGAAGACTAAACATCGTAAACCAAAGATTAGTAGAAAGAGAAACACACAAGGGATAACACCTGAAAATATAAGCTTTTTGAAATCTCTAGGTTTAAAAGTTTTAGTATAATGGATATCCTTAACGTAGCAGAAGGTCTTTTCATAGATAATTCAATTGTGCATTCCGAAGTTCATGGTTATGAACCATACCTACCTACAAAATTGGGAAATAATGATGAAATTATAATACCTGTTCATGAAGTAGACAAGTATACTCTTCCTTCCGAAAGCTTTCTTTACATAGAGGGTAAACTAACAAAAGATAATAATACTATCTCAAATACATTAAAATTGATAAACAATGGGATTGCATTCCTTTTTAAAGAAATGCGTTATCAACTAAACGGTGTTACAATAGATTCAGTTAGAGATGTTGGGTTAACTTCAACAATAAAGGGATACATGTCGTATAATAAAAATGAATGCAATAAACTTAAAAACGCAGGTTGGTTTCCTATGGAATCTTCACAAGTTGTTGATGCAACGACAGGATTATTTAATGTTTGCATTCCGCTTAAATTCTTAATGGGGTTTTTTGAAGACTACAAAAAAATTATTTTAAATGCCAAACAAGAACTTATTTTAGCACGAAATAATTCAGACAAAAATGCCACAATTAATACTGCAGATGAAAATCCAAAAATTGAGCTTACTAAGCTAACTTGGAATATACCTCACATTTCAGTAGCTATTCCTCAAGAATTAGCATTATCTAAAATAATTAATAAGAATACTGATATAATAATTGCTTTCCGGAGTTGGGAACTCATCGAATACCCAGAATTATTAAAAACTAATCGTCATAACTGGCCTGTCAAAACATCTACGAAAGTTAATACCCCACGTCATGTAGCAATTGCTTTTCAAAAAGATTTAAGGGATAAATCAACAACTGATATGTCTCTATTTTCCAACGTTAAATTACGAAACATCAAAGTATTTTTAAACTCTGAGAGATATCCCTACAACGATCTATTTTTAGACTTTGCTAAAAATAAATTTGCATCATTATATGAAATGTTTTCACAATTTCAAAAATCTTACTATGGAATAACACCTGAACCCATTTTTTCTCCAAAGGAATTTAATACTTATGCTCCTATCGTATATATCGATTGTTCACATCAGAAAGAAACAATTGAATCCGGACCTATTGTTATGAGAGTTGAGTTTGAATTACATGATGATCTTAAAGACAAAATATCTGCCTATTGTCTCATTATGCATGACAAAGTATTTAGCTACAATCCATTAACCAAAAATGTTAGACAACTTTAAAGCGCTAAACTATATAAAATCAATGCTCTACTATTCTTTCCTACCATTATGGGTGAAGATCTAGAACTTCGAGTATCCTACTTTTTGGAAGAGCTGAAAAAATTAAAACAACAACTACAAGAATATTCTGACAAGAAATCTATGATTAAACAATTCTCACTTTTGAAATTATGAGGTTATTAATTGTCGATGTGCAAGGATTTAATATAGAAAATAAGAAGTTTATTCCCAAAGAGTTGGCTGCCTATGATGGACACAAAATATGTCACTATATCTTTAAATCACCATTTGATATAAAATACCTACCACCTGACTTACATAAACAAGCTATATGGTTAATGAAAAATCATCACTGTATTCCTTGGAATGAAGGATATACACCAATTCACAAATTTTCTGAAATAATCAAGAATCTAACAGAAAAGGTGGATCAAGTTTATGTGAAAGGGAGAGAGAAATCCGAATACATCCGAAAATATTCATTAAAACCAGTCATGGAACTTGACGAAAATCCACAATTACAAGAAGGAGAAGCTCATTGTTTTTATCATTCTAAATCACCATGTATATGTGCACTTACTAATGTATACAATTTATATAATAATTATTTAATGATTGAATAAAACAAATAAATATATTAAAGTTTTTTATTTCTTATAAATTAGGTTGAATTCTTGAATAATTTCAGGTGACAAAAATTTCTTTACTTCATCCAAATGCTCCTCAAATCCCATTTGTTTCATCGTGTACAGAAAAGACTTTAAATCAGAAGTATGTAAATATATGTTACAGGCTTCTGCTGCTTTTTCATATTTTCTACCCATTTCTATACATTCTTCATACGTATAAAATCTTTCAAATCCATACTCGGCTTCATAGGCAGCATCAAATTCTAAATTACTGAAGTGTTGTGATAGATTCTCTATAGCACTTGTTAGGTTATATGCTACTGGTTGAGATGTATATGCTAACCACATCTTGTTGGAGAATGTGTGACTTAAAGTAAGTTCAGAGCTTTAAATATTAATTTAGGAGGTGGGGGGAATAAAAAGAGAAATATATTTATAAGTTTTTATTTTCAATACAACTTTTTACAAATTCATTACATGTAAATGTTTCTACATCCTCCACAACACAATCTGAGTAAAAGTTTAATAATTCTAAAACACAGCAAACATTTAAACTATTTTCCATAGGTGAAATAACATCATATACATTTTTTAACAAATCACCATTTTTCATAGAGATTCCACTAACTAAAATATTGTAATATTTGGAAAATTCCTGGTTTTTTAAGATATCAAAACGATATTTGATTAAATTTGCCAAGTTCACTAATTCATTTATGGTATCACCAGCTAGGAATACTTCATTACCACCATCTTGTGTAATCTTAATTATTCTTGCATCACCAATAAACACAAAGTGAATCTCATAACCATTCCCCTTCATGGGTTGCCACCCGGTGTTGTTGGAATAAATGAAACTTAACATAATTCCTTGATTATTTAGTAAGGAAATCCATTGATCTTCATTAAAAATCACATTTTGATTATATTTGTATCCAGAGAGTTTAACAACAGGAATATATTTTCTCTCTAAGGAAAATCCAATGCTGACCCATTTGGATTTGGATTTGTTAATGTAGTAAATTGTTTCATTGACGAGAGCTGCATTGCGCTTGTTACTAAACTCTTGTTGGTTTCCTGTTGGTTGATACATTTTCAGATGCTTGCTTGAAATACTGTGAGTAGAACTGTGGGTGAGTGCTTAAATAAGCAAGCGTGGTAGTGGGGAAAGCAAGAGTGGTGGGGATAGTAAGAGTGGTGGGGATAGTAAGAGTGGTGGGGGGATTTAAACACTAATCTTATAGATTTAAACATCATTTAGCGACTAACCATGAATGAATGTAAGACAGAACTTTTTATCGACATTCAAGGATATAACAGTTCCTTTGGATACATTCCAAAAGAATTAGCGATTTATGATGGGATTCGTTGCTCAAATTATCTGTTTAAATCACCATTTCAAAAAAATATGTTATCTGCTCTCGATCTCAAAATGGTTAAATGGGCCGAAGAGTATCATGGACTAAAATGGGAATTTGGAAATATAGAACTTAATGAAATTGATGATATTTTAAAGCATGTGTTAGAAGTTTACCAATCGCCCAAAATTTACGTGAAAGGGAATGAGAAAATAAACTACTTAAAAAAGTTTTTGAATGAAGATTTCATATACGCTATTCCCATTGGACAAGAACCAAAATTAAGTAAATTTAAGAAAATTCCAGAGTGTTATTTTCACAAAAATGTGAATCCATGGCATTGTGCATTAGCAAACGTAAAATTGTTATATAATTATAGACATTGTTATGAATAAAAACCTTTATTATTATATATTATTGAATTTTATTTATAGTACAAATATACTTTGAATAATATATATCCTATTGAACATATAAACACTACTAACAATATACTTAATAATACTACACACACATTTGAAGTACATTCTTCTTCTATACAAGATTTTCTATACAATTGATTCCATTCCTGTGTCACTATTGAAGTTTTATTGACATAATATAATCTTAACTTATACTGTACAATGGTAGAATCATTTATAATATTATCATCTATTTTGTGGGTAAATAAACCATTATTTATATTCATTCTTTTCCATGTTGAAGGCCAACTATCATTATTTACATTATTAACAGATAGACAAATAAATGCTTCTCGAACATTATGATCAACTTGTATGAACAAAGTATTGTTAACGAATGCTGATAGAAATAGAACTCCTACTGGTAGCAGAGCCATTTTCAAAATAAAATATTTTTCCAGGGTTCTTATGTTTTATATTCGTCACGAACTAAATCTTTTAGAATATCAATTACATTATTAACTTGATCATCATCAGTCTTGGATTTCTCTTCCAAAATACTTATATGTTTGTGCCCCCAAGCTAAAGTTCTAAAAGAATCTGGAATTATATAGCGTTTGTCATCTTTTGGAGACAAAGCAACTTTATTTTTTAATTGTGTAAACATGTCATGTAAAATTGAATGAAAAATATTCATTTTTCTAAATTTGATCTCAGAATTTTCAACTACGTCTTTATAATCTTGTTTAGTAATGGAATTTTCTATAACATATTTTTTAACTCCCTTTGCCTTTTTTTCAGATTTCTCTTCTAAATTTACACAGTAAGCTTTAGCCCCCGTCCCATAAAAACTTGAAATTGGTTTACCTGCAAATTCATCTTTCATTCGCCCTAATACTGATTTGTTTATAGTTAAATTATGTATATTGTTTTCATTGTAATTAGAAGTGTCAAATTTGTCTAAATTGTCTTGCATATCTTTATAAAAGTTTTCAGTCTCTACTTGCAAGATCAAACTGTCTGTATCCGTGTATAACAAAATTGCTTCGTCTCCATACTTGCTTTTAATATAGTCATAATAAAAATCATATAAAACGGTTTTTGATAATTCCAAGACTGTGAAGCCAACATAAACAGGTTTATTGTAAGTCACTTTTACTCTTTCCATTTGTATCGCAACCAAGTTTTCATTAAAGACCAAACGATTTTTAAAATTTGGTTTAGCAATCAATGTCTGCGCTCCTTGTTTTTACCAATATTCTCCCAGTGTGTGATTAATCTAATGTCAACTCGCTTGTCAATGTTTTCTAAAGATTTACCGTAAATGGCATTATTAAATAATTTATAAGTATCCTTTTCCAACTTATTTTTAGATTTGTTCCTCATTTCGGTATTTAAATCGATGTACTGTTTAAGAAATGCAGCTTGCTTAAATTTAATAACTCTATGAATTTTAGTTAATTTTAATCCATTTTGAAGCACCTGTTTCAGATTTCGGTAATGAATAACATATTTTTCTTTATGGTTTAAATTACATATTAATTTCTTTTGTTTTGAACCTGGTGCACAAATATTTTCAGCCAAAAAAGGTAATTCGTTGTGTTTTACATGTAAATTTTGAGGATACTTTAAATCTACTTCCAAAACATACCCGAATTCAGCATCATCAGATATAGACATCACATCAAGGGCTTCAATTTCTTCATCGTTCAACCAAGAAAAATCACTTACGGGGAGACATTGACTCATACTATGTCCATACAAGTTAGTGGCATCCAAATACATTATAAATGAATTTGGTTTGCTTGTATCATAATTTTCCAAGAATTGATTATTAGCTTCAGCTTTTCGAACGCTGCAATGAGAGACACCACCTCTTATACTATTTTAAAAAAAATGTATCATATCTATATCCGTTAATAATTCTAATTTAACATCAGTCATTTTTAACATTGAATCCCATCTTAAACCTGGTAATGTGTAATACTGTGCAGGATCTAGCTTAAAGTTATTTAAAGATATATTTCGAAAAGCTTCAAAGAAATCTGTTAATATGAGAACATCTGACAATAAATAAATTTTGGTATAATCCATAAGATTTTGACAATTAAATAAATTCCAAATAGTAATTGCTCTATTGTAATCCGATGGACGCATAGGTTCATCTTTAAGTTTATCATAAAAATGTTCAATAGCTGGGAGTTGATTTTCATGTAATTTTTCGAAAGAATCAACGTAAGAATAAGGATAAACACCTTTTTTACGAATTTCATTAAACTGGTTAGGATCTTCAAAATATTTTTTAATCTCTATGCACTGATTTGGTTCCAAGCTTTCACCAAGCTTTTCCAAAGAGGAACCAACGAAACGGAATGAATCTAAAAATCTCATTTTAATAAACAGATTTTTTTCTTTATTATCCTTGTCTTTTACTTTGTCAACCAATATGGATTTTGAAAATGAAATATATTTTTCTTTGGTTTGTGCAAGTACATCAATATTATCTTCTTCACAGCACAATTGTTTAACAAATAAATGACTATCATAACCAGTTAAATTATGGAAAAAGATAGGTATAAAATTTGGAATTTGAAAGTTTAAGTAGCAGATACTGTGAGCTGCATTTCGAAATTTACCAGTTAAATGATCGTGATCCCTTACTTTTTCATTTTCTTCAAGTTTTTTATTACAAATATGACAAATTGTGCTATTTTTATAAGCCAGCTCTTCCTCATCGGATAAAGGAAGCATTTTCACTACAGGTTTAAGATGTTCATTATAAATTCTATGTACATGACCTTCAATTCGTTTACAAAATTCATCAGCTGCATCTAAACCAAAATATGAATTTAATACCGACAAAGAATCATCATATGAACATTTAATGAAATAACAAAAAGCATACGGTTCATGTTTAAATGTATTTAAAGTATAAGAATTCTGTTCGTTTCCTGGTTCTTGATGCTGCAAAGGTTTTAAAAAGCATTCAAAGTCTGCATAGATAACAAATGGAACTTTTAGTTGTTTTTGAAACTTTTCAAACTGTAAAATATTTTCTGGTATATGCTGACCGTACTTATTAATTTTAATATCGTTGGTAGGAACTTTTGTAAACAAATGATTACAATCATGTGATTGATGTTGTTTTAATTTTTCCATCGAAGTAAAATAAATTAAACAACCATCACAGAAATATTTTTTAAAGTGACTTTTATTAATTTGAGATGCTAGTAACCGTGACATATTCTTAATCCAACAATAATGGTTGTTTTCACCTTCACTTATCAACAACAAATTTATGTGCGCTGGAAGTTTTTTACTGGTGTAATGAAGAGGACCTACTACTTCATATTTTAATTTATTATCTTCATAAACACTCTCTAAACCGTAAACATTTATAGATATTTGATTAAGCGTTTCAAATTTATGTATATCCTTTAATTTCACAGGAAAATCTATTCCTTCAAAATTTAAATACTCAAAAGGATTTGGATATGAACTTGTTCTGTCAACATGATTTTCAGTTGGAAACAGTGCACTTATCACACTCCATGCAAAACAATATGAATCATTATTTTTGATATTAACAACAGCTTTTTTATTCGAAATTTGTTTTGGTAATGGTATATACGATGAAGCTCTAATTGGATTAAATTTATTTATATTAAGCTCCAAATGTAATATTTTTTCCAACGCCCAACCTGATCCATTCTCTTTAATTTCAGACAAAAATTGTTTATAAATATCAGATAAATCTGTTGTTGTTGAAGTTATGACCTTATTTTTTGTGTTAAACGATTTAGTTTCGATTGCCTCTTTGGTTTGTAAAATGTATTGTCCAAATAGTTCTACATTAATCTTAACACTTTTATGCTTAACTAACTGTTCGGAAAGTAAACTTACAAATTTTTATTGTACTTCATCAAAAAATTCTTCAATGTCCACATACTTTTTCGATGGCAGCAACATGTAAGACACAATCCTATTTTTAAAAGCAGAAGTTAAAATTTTCACATCATCGTCACTTTTAAGTGCACTTTTATGTAGGTTTGACCGTAAATGGGCAGAAAGTTTATTTTTCACGTACCAAGTATCACAATCCTTACATCGCGATAAAGTAAGTTTAGGTATTGGAGGTCTGTCTTCTTTAATATCTTCTATTTTAGCTTTTTTCATGGATACATCACATACCTGGGTATTAGCATTCCTTTTTTCTCGCGAACAAGATGGTCTCATGGCACACGATTCTCTTTTATGTCTATGCACGTTAGATTGATGCGTAAAACTCTTGTTGCATTCACTGCACTGATACATCTTGAGAACTGAACAAAAAAGCAGAAAAGACTGATACTTATTCAACAGTTCTTGGGATATTTTCACCGGTCTCACAACACTTTGCACAATACTGTTTTTGCAAACTAAACAATTAATATAATATCAACGCTAACTAACCGCTGAGGATATATACGTAACAAGGAGAAGACACAACTGTATTATATCCAGCTGAAGATGCGACTGCAGAACGAGAAGCGAAGAGAGAATATAAAGAGAATCCGTCTGGGCGGGGCATGCCCATGCGCATCTCTATTGCGCAGTTGTAAAAAAACGAAAAATATAAAAAAGGTTTTTTTTTTTTTTTTTTTGAGCCGCCATTTTTTTTTTTTTTTTTGAGCCGCCATTTTTTTTTTGGAGCCGCCATTTTTTTTTATATGCGCAGTAGACCAAAATGCGTACCACGCGCACATCGAGCGTGCCAGACATGTGCACGGAGTGTTAGGAGATATACTTTGGTGTGTACATTCCAACCCACCCACTTTTAAGAATATAACTCCAATAGTGAAGCCACAAATAAAAAATTTGTTGTTTTGGGCGGGTCTACCGCTCTACATATGGGGTCTGTATTGACCTGTGTATTGTTCGAATTAGTACAACACTTGCGTTTTAAACGCACTTACCCTTTTAAGTAACGCGCTGTAATACGATGAAATGAGTGAAGCTTTGTGTAATGATGTTTAACGATTTAGAGTGGGGGGATTTGGTGGTGGTGGGATGCTGTAAATCCATGGATTAATGAATAATACTTCTAATTATTTGTTTGACATTTATAAAACATTTATTAAAATACAGGTTTACTTTTGAACAAAAATAACAATATGTTTATCTACATTAGTCTACTTTATGTTTCTATTGCACATGAAACATGATTTCTGGGATACAGGAGGACCATTGAATTGTGTGCTCCAGTCAGGACGATTGTAATGTATAAAACATGGCAATTTAATTTGAAGATCAAAACTTGATTTATAAGACATTGGTAATTTTCCCCATACATCCAAGAGTTCCAAATGATCTGCATAATTAATTAGATATTCCAAAGGTAACATTTCTAGTTCATCTGTAGTAAAATCCTGCAAGGTTTTCTTTCCGCTTACATGACTAAACATTACATTTGCTGTTGGGCAAGACATAGTTTTTCTTTTTGCTTCCAATTCTTGAACTTTCTTTCTCTGTTGAGTTCGAAACTTTTTTTTAGCACTCTTAGATAGATTGGGAGGTGGATTGATTATTATTAAATTGTTTTCTATGTACTCTTGTGGATTATAGCTTTCGCAATGTTCTGTGTCCCATGAATAATCAATAGGGACTGCTACAGACATCGTTGTGAATTGTGTTAAATACTGTAAATATTGAGAATTTATAGCAATAAAAGTGGTGTGGCGGGTAGGAGGAATGGATTTGATATAAGAGTGGTAGGATTTGGTAGTGTGAAGAGTGCGTGTTGTGGAATGGTTTTAATGCTGGGGTGAAGAGTGGGGGGATTTTGGTGGGGTGAAGAGTGGGGGGATTTGGTGGGGTGAAGAGTGGGGGGATTTTGGTGGGGTGAAGAGTGGGGGATTTTGGTGGGGTGAAGAGTGGGGGGATTTGGTGGGGTGAAGAGTGGGGGGATTGGATTTGGATTTGGATTGGTCTGGTATGCCTGAAAGCCATCTACTGAGGATGAGGATGAG
>OZ020193.1:45971954-45974454 GCA_963971165.1 Philopedon plagiatum | reverse complement strand
GGATTTTATTACAATGGATTGTCGGACATGCTACGTGTTGCGAATGTCCGATTACGATACAGCAATGGGAAGGAAATGAAGACGTCTGGTTGGTACACGTTCAAGCGAATCCATTTTGCAAATTTCTCATTCAAACAAAAGGGCCAGAATTTATTCAAGAACAGTTCAATCGACCCATGCCCTCTTCTTTAACGTTGGAGCACTACTGTCATGGCGATGGAGATGTACCCCCTGTCCTAGATGTCCCTAGGCTGTACTGGCTGATACTATTTAGTTCTTTTCAGCCAACTTAGTGTCACTGTAAATTAGAAAGTTTTCAACCTCCGGCTCTATGTTTAATGTGTAAACGAAACTATCCCCAGTGCCGTATGATTCCTTGTGGACATACAAGTTGTTGTAGATATTGTAGCCGTAGTTTAAGAACTTGTCCTATATGTAAATGTCCTATTACGTTTAAAATAAATGCAATGATTAAAAGCTATATTGTGGTTGTTTATTTTTATCCTGTATCACAAGCAAACCCCAGCAAAACTGAAAAGTTAAGCCGTAAGCAGACAAAATGCTTCCCCTTACACTTACGGGACTCGTTAATTCAAATGTGCTATTTTGTCGACTCTCAAACTGTTTCGAATCGAGTGCTCGACAACCTAACGTTGCGGTGGTATTGATCTGGCGACGAGACAAACAATATTTTTACGGCGCGATTAAATCCGTCCCTACATCGCTCCCTAGACTCATTACAATTGATTAGTATTAAACGTTTGCGTAAAAAGAACTGGCTATCGAAGAGAATAGCGGCCCAAAAATTTACCTTTTCTTCTTGTGGTCGTTCTTGGTTGTCCGAAATGCTAATGTTCATGTCGCGACAGCAATAGGCGTGGGCGTATTCTCTTTTTATTACCTCTGTGAATGTTTCTTCGTCATATAAATAGTATTCCACTCCAACGTCCGATTTGTCGATGATTGCGTGTGCAACGCGTTCCGGAAAACACAAACACAGTTGACAAATTTCTCGCCGACCCGTAAATGCATTTATCACAAAACATGTTTGGACATTGTTGTATTGCCTGAGAACTAACAGCTCTTGGAACCCCTGAATTCGTAGTGCATGTACAATATCATTCGTAATGCACTCCACCTGCGTGTCAATCGACGTTTTAAAAATTCTATCTATAGGGTAATTACACATGGAACAACTATCGCCCGGTATTGTGTGCTTCACATTAATAAGATTTGATTGGCTAATGGCGTCGAATTCATCACCCCAAAATTCCTCGATGGCTATCGAACTGGAACACGTTTTAACTTTGTCCAAGGAAGCAGTTCAGCTTGAAACTGAAGGATTGTACTGCGATTCCGCCCTTAACTTGCGAGAAGCTGCCAGCATTCTGGTTTCTTACACAAACGCGAATCTAGATCCAAGGGAGAAGGAATTTGGAACCAAGGTGAAAGCCTTGGTCGGATGGTTGGTGTCGCGTGCAATTCAAAACAATAGCGCAAAACAATTGGCCCCGAGTTATCTTTCATTCAAAAGTTACAAAGAGTATATCGATAAAGCTATCAAGGATATGTCAACGGACGACGAAGAAGAGGACAAGGCATCGTTTACAGTACGCGAGCCAAGGGACATTAAAGTGCCCAACTTTTGGGATTCACACGGTCAAGAAGAAATTCGCGATCTAATCGCAAGTTTGTTCGCTTCCAACAATACATTTAATCTAATGATGGGAACGGGAAAAATATTTATGGCCGCGTCTATAGCCTAATCGTACAATTTACTATTGTAGAAGTAAATAGTGCCAGCTTAATGTCGACTCGGAGTTTGCTCGTAAGAGCGGGCAACCGGGTCGTTCGGTTCTCATCTTTTTCGACGAAGCCGAGGCTCTTCTTTCAACACGCGAAGATAGTCCCATTGCAACTAATCCGGTAACAGAATTTACGATTGGAATGGAAAATGACATTAACGATGGCGTTTACTTTTTCTTTACGACAAATTTATTAAGTCGTATTGAGCCCGCTATTAAAAGGCGTTGTTGCGGATTGTTTCTGGGCTATCCCAAGACTCCCGAAGCCATCGCCTCGCTATATCGTGACAATTTGGCGCGTTATCAAAACACCGTCACGGAGGAGACGTTGGAAAAATTAGCAGGAGCCAAGAAACTTCTTTCGCCCAGTGCCATTGCAGATATAGTTAAACTGGCTTTCACTATTGCCAATAGAATTAGTGTAACCGATCGATTTAGTGAACGTAAACAACATTCGTACATAAAAGATACAAATGGTCCGTACACGTTTGCCGATGTGGCCCGCTTCTGAAACGCAATTTGGAAATAATAGCCATAACTGATGAAAATTTACTAAACGCTTGGGAGATAACACCTGCTCTAATTACGGCCGAAGAACTTGAACGTTTTAAAGAGGGTGCAAAAGAATTGCTGCAAATATAGTTTAGCCGATCGATTTCTCTCGGGCTTAGAACTAATTTTTTGGCCCAGAGCAT
>OZ020193.1:45941954-45959454 GCA_963971165.1 Philopedon plagiatum | reverse complement strand
GGACTTTGGGCCATTGTACGCGCCCCGTACCGTACCGAAAGCCTTTACCATATTACCCGTTAATCATGACGAGATTAAAATTAAATACGATGGAATCTGTAAACTAATAACGGTCTATAACAATTGGATTCATGCCGATTTAGAGATAGAACAGTTCCAGCACTTTGTATTGCAGTTAGAAGAAGTGACTACTCGTACGGAAAATATCACCAAATTGACCGAACTGTGTAGCGTTAGAAATTTTAGTGCCGCTTCAAATTTACTTTACGGTACGGTAAACCCGCTTACAACGAACGGACCTCAAACTTTTGCAATTTCCATTCGAGACAGTAACTTTTGGTTGAAGCAATTACCCGACCGAATCGGACAAGTGTACGTTAGCAAACCCATCCCAAAAACGACCGTTGCTCGTCCCATTCTAGGAATGCCCAAAGACGGTTTTCTTGCTATCGGATCCCGGTACTATCAAAAATTAAACAACACCAAACCATAGAACTATTGCACATAAATGGCGAATTGTTTGCGTTGGAACGTTCTCTGAGTAAATTGAAGCTAAAAGTTAACACGGCTGGGCAAACTTTACCCAATGGTATATTAGAGTTTGCCCTAATTGAACAAGACTATCACATTTGTACGGCTTCGTACAGATAAATCGGAACCAGATACCTATCTTAAAATTGTTCAGCACTTGAAGCTAAAAAGATAGGATCTCTTGCAATTTCCATTCGAGACGGTAACTTTTGGTTGAAGCAATTACCCGACCCATTCGGACAAGTATACGTTAGCAAATCCATCCCAAAAACTAACGTTGCTCGTCCCATTCTAGGAATGCCCTCAGACGGTTTGCTTGCTATCGGATCCCGGTACTAACAAAAAATTAAAGAACACCAAACCATAGAACTATTGCACATAAATGGCGAATTGTTTGCGTTGGAACGTTCTCTGAGTAAATTGAAGTTAAAAGTTAACACGGCTGGCCAAACTTTACCCAATGGTATATTAGAGTTTGCCGTAATGAACAAATACAAGACTATCAAATTTGTACGGCTTCGTACAGATAAATCGGAACCAGATACCTATCTTAAAATTGTTCAGCACTTGAAGCTAAAAAGAGAGGATCTCGTTTAACCTATGTTGTAATTTGTTTCATTGGGTGAGAGGAAAATTAAAAGCATTACATGTACAAGTTTTATATTTATTTGATTCGTATACAGAGTTTCTTGGTGCTTAACAATCTTTGATTGTACACGTAGGGCATGCATCGATCGCATGAACACCAACCTTTGGATTGGGTCTCTTTTAGACTCAATGCATGCTCTTTTTCGTGTTCAGTTTTACACACAAAATTTCGTACAGCTAAAAACACAACTTTATCGTTATAAATACAAATGGAACATGTTGCTTTGTCCCCGTACGCTTTCACTTCCGTCATTTGTCCATTGACCAATACTCGTTTATTTTGTACCGGTAATGTTTTCAGTTCTGATGCCAATTTATAAAAATTGTCCGGTCGAGACTTTACCCATCCCGCGTTTTCCGTACATCGTTGATACAAACATGCGGACTTTTTTCTTGTCGATAATTGATCGTAAATTATTTGTTTGGATAATACGTAAAAGGTCTGATTGGTTCCGTCCAAATTACAGCTGCTCAGTAAACTCCACTGGTTTGCGTGAAATAGAACTTCATAGAAACCATCGTTAGGAATATGATTTCGAAATTGAGTCAAGAAAGTATTAAAACCCAATTTAAGGTACCATTTAAGTGGCTCTTCGTGCACTTGGGCAACCGTGAATTTGTTCAACTGTAACGAACCGTAAAATTGATAGTCGCATTCACTGATCATAAGACAAGTCGATTTTGTCCATCCAAAACTGCAAACTGATTCAGTAACGGTAAATGTGATCCGTAATTAAATTTGTTGTTTACACGGAACATGTTTAAAAAGTTCAGATCGAGTCCTTCGAAATTCGAAAATGATCCCTTAGCTTGTTGTTGAGGTACTACAAATTTTAGTAAACGTGGTCTTCTCTCTACCATACGAAAAATCCAGTCTTTGTAAATCTCTTGTTGAAAATGGGGTCTTTTTATTATTTCCAACACATAACAGTCGCTCCTGGGCAGGTACTGATTGTCGCCGTCAGTGGCACTATTCGAGCTCTCACAAAGTTGTTGAAAACAAATAGCCAAGTAACACTGGGGAAATTTTTTATCTGCTTCGGCCAATTGGTCCAAAAATTGGTTCACGCCGTCGTCGCTGTGTTCGGCCTCTGACAGTTCCAAATTTACCATCTCCTTTAACAGTTTTTGAAATTCCGGTTCATTGTAGTGATTTGATCGATCGACACTGTCTAACTTCCTCTTTCTTTTCAAAGTCCAATAGATAGGTCTAACGACAACGTAACTCATCACTTGGACCGACTCGTTACCTTCGTAAAATGTAACATAAACCGGTTCTTGATCGTCACCAGCTATTAGTTTTTTACTGTTCAAAATGGCTAGGGTTTCGGAACATTCGTCGGCGACTGATATCCAGTCGACTAACGTTATGCGTCTTCGCAGGGACGGGGACAAATTTTTTACGGCGCGATTAAATCCGTCCCTATATCGCTCCCTAGACTCATTACAATTGATGAGTATTAAACGTTTGCGTAAAAAGAACTGGCTGTCAGAGAGAATAGCGGCCCAAAAATTTACCTTTTCTTCTTGTGGTCGTTCTTGGTTGTCCGAAATGCTAATGTTCAGGTCGTGACAGCAATAGGCGTGGGCGTATTCTCTTTTTATTACCTCTGTGAATGTTTCTTCGTCATATAAACAGTATTCCACTCCAACGTCCGATTTGTCGATGATTGCGTGTGCAGCTCGTTCCGGAAAACACAAACACAGTTGACAAATTTCTCGCCGATCCGTAAATGCATTTACCACAAAACATGTTTGGACATTGTTGTATTGACTGAGAACTAACAGCTCTTGGAACCCCTGAATTCGTAGTGCATGTACAATATCATTCGTAATGCACACCACGTGCGTGTCTATCGACGTTTTAAAAATACTATCTATAGGGTAATTACACATGGCACAACTATCGCCCGGTATCGTGTGCTTCACATTAATAAGATTTGATTGGCTAATGGCATCGAATTCATCACCCAAAAATTCCTCGATGGAGGCAGACATAGCTATCGAACTGGAACACGTTTTGACTTTGTCCAAGGAAGCAGTTCAGCTTGAAACTGAAAGATTGTACGGCGATTCCGCCCTTAAATTGCGAGAAGCTGCCAGCATTCTGGTTTCTTAAGCAAACGCGAATCTAGATCCAAGGGAGAAGGAATTTGGAACCAAGGTGAAAGTCTTGGTCGGATGGTTGGTGTCGCGTGCAATTCAAAACAATAGCGCAAAACAATTGGCCCCGAGTTATCTTTCATTCAAAAGTTACAAAGAGTATATCGATAAAGCTATCAAGGATATGTCAACGGACGACGAAGAAGAGGACATGGCATCGTTTACAGTACGCGAGCCAAGGGACATTAAAGTGCCCAACTTTTGGGATTTATACGGTCAAGAAGAAATTCGCGATCTAATCGCAAGTTTGTTTGCTTCCAACAATACATTTAATCTAATGATGACTAGTTTGAACAGAGACATAATATTTACGTACTTCCGTACTTGTTCGACGTAACGAATAGGGAACAGCTA
This sequence comes from Philopedon plagiatum, assembly GCA_963971165.1. Lineage (NCBI taxonomy): Eukaryota > Metazoa > Arthropoda > Insecta > Coleoptera > Curculionidae > Philopedon > Philopedon plagiatum. Next base: position 45,955,758 of record OZ020193.1, on the reverse strand, counting down.
AAAAGTATTCAAGATTGGTTGTCGAAAATTCTATTGGAGAATCAAACAAGTGCACTGCCCCTTCCGGTGGCCCAACATTATGAAATTCAAAGTCATAACATGTTAAAAGATTTGGATCATGGAAAATATGAATCGATGGAAGCACTGCCATTGCCGGGAAATCAAATATTCGGAAGACAAAAGATTGCTAATCAGATATTGATTTACGACGATATCGCAGTGCCAAAAATCCAGCACGATCTGAACCCCGAGATCGAAGAACCTTCGGAATTATTAGTTGCCACATTCGAGACTCAGACGGCGCTCGCAAACAACTTTACCGTCTACGATTCCACGTATTCGACACCACAACTTTACGATAAACAATTTCCCATTGAAATAGCCGTTGATTTGCCCAAAAGTAATTTTACCGTAACCAAATACGCCGACGATGTGTATTTGGTAATACCCAGGATCAACAGCAATGGTGGTTGATAAGTTCAAATGCCATGTATACGAATAAAACACACAAAATTTAATAACTTTGAAATTGATGAACACGAGATTCGGTTTCCCAGTGGCAAAGTAGTGCCCATTGTTTTATTTGCCACGCCAGCTACACGGGGCCGGGACGTTTATAAAATTGGAAAAGGTGTCATTTTCGGTTTAAATTAAACGCTAACGGATTTCCGTAAAGCGATCAATTAATACAACACATGATAAAAGATACCATTGTGGCGGAACGAAATGAATTCAAGAACAAAGTCACAAAGCAAAAGAGCCCCAACCCAACCGGAGAAACCGAACAAATTTCAAAGAAGGTGCGCCGCCGTTAACGTTGTAAAAAATAATTAGCTGGCCGGATTAGCATATTTTTTTCAGTTCTCTTTTCGGTTCGGTGACAAACGTTTCGTTGGAAATGAATTCAGAAATCGATCGAATTTGTTATTTTCCGGACAGGGTTGCATCCACATATTCAATGCTATTTTATGTTTAAACATGTGTTCAATTATTTTGGTAAACTGGGTTTGCTCATCAGACATTTGTTGTCGTCCCATGGACCTTATAAATGTGTTACATCATTATGTGATACATTAAACTAGAGGAAACGATCAAAACCAATTTGTTTCGAATTCTCATAAACGAGAAGCCAAAAATCATGACGGTTTGAATAAAGAGAACCAAGGCAAACCGAAAAATTGTCCCTTTGGTGGAAGACGTTTTGTTGCTGTTGCTTGGGTTGATATTGGATTGGTCTTGTTACCTAGATCGCGTAGTAATTGACGTAAATCGGCTCGTTGCGGTTGTGGCGCCGCTGCAATTTCAACAGGATCGCTTTCGGGTTTTTGTTTGGCAATTTTGGCGCCCGTTTCCATTTGCGTTTGTATTTCTTCGTATGCCGCATCGTAGTCTTGAATAGGCATATTTATTTATTATAAGCAAATAACATGTTCCCGATAACGTGGCAATATTTAGTGATACTAATTTCAATTATAGCTGTAACCATTGCCGCTTTCGTTTACATTGTAAGTCCGGAAAGCAGTGTAAAATATACTGGTAGTTCGGCCAGCTCATCTCGCACAACGACGTAAATAGGAATATATTTTTTCCCCAAACTTTGCTCGTGAACTAAGAAGATGGGTATTACCAGCGATATCCGAGGGGCGTGGGCTAGAGAAGCGATCGAAAACGACTTTAAAAAAAATCTCAGACTACTCGATAATTTCAACGAACTGATGAAACAGTTTTTCGAGTCCACGGAATCGGTAAACTTTCGAAATATCGGTTCGTTGGGAACGACTGAATTTATTGCCGGTTTACGCGAGGATGAGGCGGCACGAACGATATCCAAAGCCAATCCGGCACTGGACTCGGTGGCAGTGGAAACAAACCGTTACATTCAGGCAATGAACAGAGAGGCTCTGGAAATGTCTGATCGAAATTTGAAAAGAATAAACGAAACGGACGAAGAAATACGTAGCACATTGCCCAATCTCGATGGGAAAACAAACGCGGCCGAACTCGAAGCGGAATAGCCAAAGACAAGAATACCAAAGAAAAGATCGGCAAAATTGAAAAGGAAAAAAGTAAGACCTGCAAGTATACGTTATTTGCCGTGGGAGCGATCTCCGTCAGTGGAACGATATACAGCGCTCTCAGAGCAATTGCAGAAATTCGCGCCCGTTGTCTCTATTTCAAAACGCATAATCAAACAACGGTCGGCTCTAAAATTATTAAATGTTCATGTGCATATCTCACGGTTGGTTCCGGCATGAGCGCTTGTGGCACTTTACCGACGAAATGTCCCATTTCGGATTGTACTTGTACGCCAAGTTCTCCGCAATGTCTAAAATGTACAGCTTCACGGGAAAATCCTTCCGATGGCGAAAACTACGATCCGACTATACTCAATTCAAATGAAATAATTCACTGCGTCCCGAAATCGGTCAGTGCAACCACAGCAGATTTGTTTAACGAATTGCCCCGTTCTATTGTCGGATCGCTGTCCGGTCTGGGTAATATAATGAAATATGTAATTTACGCTTGTATAGCTTTCGGATGTTTTTACCTAATATTTAAACTGTTTAATCGAAGTACGGGAAAACCGATCGAAATTGCCAATCCCCACGATTTACTATAGTCAACAACCGGTAACGATATGTTCAGATCTAGAATGCCCGCCTCTCAGTTACGGCCAGTCACAGGTAACGGTTCGGAGCGGCGAGTCCAATACGTAGGACCTAATGGAATACGATATCAACCCATTTCGGAGGAAAGCGGTGTGGATCGTTTTGAAGAGGCTCTCGAGAAACTCAAAGAACAAGGTCGATCATTCGAACGGTTAAAAACCGAACTGAAAACAGAATTGAAGGAACATCGGGCACAAATCCAACAAACAAATAGTCAATTGACGATGCTATCAAACTATTTTAAAATATGCAACCAAGTTAGCATGAGCCTTGAACATGAGCATGTGGACACTATAAAATCTTTCGTATTTCAATCTCCTGTGTCAATTCAGCGAACGGCCACACCGAATAGAACAAATTTTCCACAAATTAGCTGCAGGACTCGTTCACAGTTTAATGTTGTCCAAGATGCGTTTAGAAACTTTATTCGGTGCCACTCACCAAGAAAGTATTCGTTTGGCGCTCAGCCTAGTAACCAACGAAGTAATCGAAAGTAATTTTTGTGGCAAGTACGAACACTATTGCCAAATCGACAAAGATCAATTACCGTGGAGTCCGATCGTTTAACAAAAATGGGATAATCGATGTAAACGACTCAATTCCTTTATTAGGCAAACATTACACATTACCTGTGGTTGCTTTGTCATTTACAAGTTTCTCAACTCCCCGCACGGAACAATGCTCAATCGACATTTTTCCCCAGACAAGCGGCAACTGTCGACGTACACTCTAAGCTTAAAACAAATTACCAATAAATTTCCCTTTTTGGAAAAGTTGTTCTTTGACGTGCAAAATGTCGAACGATTTCAAGCCTCACAAAAGTTGGTCGCTTCTTTAACTTTCCGTGTCAGCGGTACCATTCGCAACGGAATAAGAATTAGACGTTTGATTCACAAGCCCTATCTCTATTTAAATCCTTTAGTTGGTGGAAATGTCGTTGGCAGCGGCAATCTCATTCTTTCGACGCCCCTGGACATTAGTAAATTAGTACTACGGGAAGAAATTGGTCAATGTTCCCATGAGTCCGTTAGGGTGGTACGTTTCAACGATCGATCACACGATGAAGGAGAATCTTTCTACAATGTATGTAATCTATGTTATAAGACGATTAATAAATTCTCCTAGGAATGGATGTACTTAGTTTTATTTATCGGAGCGATATCCTTCTTAAAAGTCACAAAATTATTAAAGACATGATAAAGTCATATCCAAAGTTGTTTGTTCCGATCAAAACGTCCCAACAACAACCATACGATATTGACGAGATACAAGATACGATCGAAGATTTAATTGCTACACATTTTCAAATCGATTTACCGATTCAAGCGCTATACGATTTGGTGGGTGACGCGTTAACAAAGCAAACGCTCAACGAGGTCGTTTTCGAAAAAATCTTTAACGTTGTGGTTAATGACAAAAGTTTCGTTACCCGATTAATGGGCCAATTGATCTTTAAACGGAATTTCGAACGACAATTAACTGCATTTTTGCACGAATACAAAGATTACATTAAAATGGGATACGATAATGCTAAACTGTTACTTTTGAACGAAGACAAACACCGTGTACATTCTTATTGAGCTTAGCGTAAGATGATTATTTTCCAAAGAAACGAAACCAGCTTGGACGGCGTAAAAATTGTGCCCGTTTTCTTTTTCATTAAAGAACGACTGGAACAGGTCAAACGGTATTAAACTTCCTTTCCATTAGATTTATCGTTGTACGTTCGAAATGATGGAATATTTATAAACGATGATATTGTACCTATTCTGATGCATCTTTATATCGAACTGGGACCCAAAGATCTAGTACCGGGACTCGATTTGAACGGTGCCAATGGCAGCAAAAATAAGAGATTTTTCTCCTTTCGACTAGCCAGCACGCTGTACCGGATCTGGCGAAATTGTATAAGTCTGGAACTGAGAACTCCGTGGGAAAGACAATTAAAACTGAATCTGGTTCAGCATTTGTGGAATTTCAATCAGGAGTGCGTCGCATCCGAACGGGAAGATCCGCAATGTGCCAAATTTACATTTAAAACTCGTACAATACCGAGCAACATTTGGAGTATGGATAGTCTAACGGCGGCCGTGTTTCTCCTTCGTTTCCTTCTGAGTTTATCGACAAAAGTGCCCAATCAAACCCAATCAAACCCAATCAAACTACCAATTAATATTGAGAACGTCACGACGCGAATTCAAATTATCTGCGAGTTGTTCAAAAACCACAATCTAGAACCGATAATGGGAGAATGTACAAAGTGGAGCGTCACTCGTAGCTATAAAAGAAGAAAAACTAGAGGACATAACTCAGAGCCTGTAGAGCGCGAACGGAGAAATCGTCTAAAGAGAAAAAATACATCAGAATCTGTGGACGGTGAACCGAAAAGAACAAAATTCTTGGTCAGTGAACAACCAGACAATAAGCAATCCAACGAAACTGAGTTGCAGCAACGAATAGACGCACTAAATCGGAAGTTACTTTCTAGTGCTCACGATTTTGAATTGGGTGAAATTGTAAATCATTTATTAGCAGAGGAAGAAGAACAACAACTTTGACACGATGATAGCGGACGTAGGTGATACTGATCCCCAACAGCACGATAATGGACTGGAATCGGACAATGAAGAAGAACAACTAATTTATTTTACGGCCAACGGCACTAATACTGCAATTTTGACAAAGGAAAATAACATTACAAAGAATGGTACAATTTCAACAAACGATGCAAAGAAGGTGGACCGTGAATTTTTTAATGTGACCCGTGAACCACTGTTTGTTGGTTCGTCGATGGGCCTGGGAACTACTGGCCCTGATCAATTTACAACGACCGTTATCTTGGCGGGTGCGATCAAATATTTTGGTAACGACGATCTATTCGATTTGGTCGAATATATAGCAATGAAACATTTGAAGAAGACAAAAGCATCTCCAAAGAAGAACGAATTAAACAACTCATCAAGGATAAAGACTATCGACGTTTTCGAGAACGATTGTCGGACTTTGTTCATTAACACATTAAACAATACGGCCAGCAATTTGGTCGAATTTGTAAGTCTTCGCGGCCGCTACTTAGGCCTGGATCAAATGGCAGGTGAATCTCATATAAATGCCATTATTAGTATTGCCGGTGTCGAGGACATAAAAATGTCTGCTCAAAAAAGATTCCAAGCGTTGCGTTATACAATGCTCACTTCGGAGATTGTGCAAGAATTTTGAAACTTAATTCTATTGTATCAAAAAATTCAGCATTCTACAAGGTGGTAATTCCGAACAAATCGAGTAAATTTTCCATCGATTGGGAACCACCCGCTTCTCTGGTCAAATCAACCCAACCGATAAAACAACCAGAGGATCCCGATGTGTTGTATCTAGCTATTACTTCGAGAAGTGGACTGTTTAATTCCCAGACAAAATTCGTTCGAAGCGAAGACGTAGAACCACAGAAAAAGGTGTACACTTTTCTGGAAACATTTGTCGTGTCCCAATTTCGTGTTAAAGCGAAAATGGAACCGAGAGTGAACATTCGAAAACGTTAAAGATATATTGATTGTAGAGTTTATAGGCAATAAAGATTACAGTAATACATATACCTTTGTTTTTTTTTTGACTAGCACAAAAATGTACGATCAGAGTACGGCAAAGTACTATCGCAAAAATTTACGATAAAGATGCTCGAAAATCCTATTGTGAAGTTCATTATTAGAAAATCGAACAAAGGAGGGTATCCAAATTAGGGGAATGGTCAAAACTAATAGAGGTTTAAACAAATCGATTAGCGAAAATGTCAAAGCCCATAACAACAACAAACAACGGTAAGATATTGTCGGACTTTAATCAGTTCATTGTAGGTGATTAAGTCGGTTTTCGCAATAAAGTGGCTATAAATTTCATAACGGGTAACCGTATCGTCCGTCTTTGAAATGATATCACTGTACCAGTCGTAACGTTGACCCAGTGCATTGGACGTCCTGGCATTTAGATAGTCACTTAGAGCTGAAATTTGAAAGCGCATTTGATCGGGATATATTTGTGGTCGTTTGATCATCCCTTCGTTTTGAGACTTTGTCGCAGAGTCTTGATAAATGGGATGGGCGTAGGAAAAATGTGACCCCCCGTCGTTGTCAGACTTTGTCGTATCTGAAGTAGTACCGATTTTTTCATTCAGTATATATTGTGTAAAGAAAGACGGATCAATTTCACAATTAGGATCGCCCGTTTTGTATCGTGCCACAATGGCCTGTTCGCGTAACATATCCAAGATTCGAGAGTCCATTTGATTTTGCAGTCCGAGCGGATCCCAACCGAACATTACCAAAAAATCCAAAACTAGAGCAATGTCGGCGATAATGCCAATTACACTTGCGCCCGCGACTGCTAGTTTGCTCATCATTAAAATGAATTTTGCCGAAAAATTCACTAGTATGTGGGCGGCTATTTGTCCCATAAAATGACCGGCTACAGTGTCGATTATACGAACCGAATTCTCCGTTAATAACGTGGACATTGTGGAAAATGCTTTACTCAATAGCTCCTTGAAAACGGGACCCAATTTACGACTAAGCAAAGCCCAAGAGAAATCTGTACCGATCTGTATGTAAAATTCCTTTTGAACAGACATTTGTATTAGTAAAGCGGCAGTAGTGCTAAAACGATCCACTATCGAATCCCAGTAGTCGATCGTCGGCGTACTTGTAATATCTCGGCGCATTCTTCTACCCCTACTGTCATTTTTATCAGATCCGGTACAGCGTGCTGGCTAGTCGAAAGGAGAAAAATCTCTTATTTTTGCTGCCATTGGCACCGTCCAAATCGAGTCCCGGTACTAGATCTTTGGGTCCCAGTTCGATATAAAGATGCATCAGAATACAATAGAATACAATATCATCGTTTATAAATATTCCATCATTTCGAACGTACAACGATAAATCCAATGGAAAGGAAGTTTAATACCGTTTGACCTGTTCCAGTCGTTCTTTAATGAAAAAGAAAACGGGCACAATTTTTACGCCGTCCAAGCTGGTTTCGTTTCTTTGGAAAATAATCATCTTACGCTAAGCTCAATAAGAATGTACACGGTTTATCTAAAATCGTTTCTGAGTTCAAACTGTTGCCGACATTACTATTACTCTGTCGAAGAACCCTACAACGGCGTTCGGTGCGAATTGCATCCGGGCTTGAAACCATGCCTCTCCCCGATTTACCTGTACCTTTTTTGACCATCAAATATTTTATTGCTCTTTCTCCCCAATTAACCGGTCGCCACTCTCGCCGGTCTCGGTATTCAAACTATTCTTACCTGGTTCATGATCGTATTGATGGCATCCAGTTTAATTGTACCGGAAAATATAACTTTAGCCATGTTTATGGCATTAGTATTTCTTGCCAACGCCCATATGCCGGTGAGAGTAACGAATTATGCTTGCCCGCACGTTACAGTGTTTGGTGCACAAATACAAAGTTACACGAAAAAACAACGTACTATTTTTACTCTAGATCGAGATTTTCAAGGGGCAACCCAATATTAATACGTTCGGGGCCCGTGTCTAATTCCGAATGGTCATACTTTCTTTTTTTAAATTCCTCGTAATAACTGTCACTTTTGTTGTTTATAATGAGCTGTCGAATAAATTCTTTGATGATTGGCTTATTTTTCTCGAGCCAGGCATTGCGCCGTTGTTTGTCTTCGTTCAAAAGTAACAGTTTAGCATTATCGTATCCCATTTTAATGTAATCTTTGTATTCGTGCAAAAATGCAGTTAATTGTCGTTCGATGTTCCGTTTAAAGATCAATTGACCCATTAATCGGGTAACGAAACTTTTGTCATTAACCACAACGTTAAAGATTTTTTCGAAAGCGTCCTCGTTGAGCGTTTGCTTTGTTAACGCGTCCGAATTTAAGCGCCTTACTGGATCAAACTCATCTGAACGATTCGGATTCGGATTCGTCTGGAGTTAGCAATGCGTCCAACAGTCGACCGCGTCACACGCGCTCGTCGCCCAGAGTCACTCCAACCGTGGTTAGTCACAATGTAACCGCTGCTGCCACCTCCGCTAGCCATCCTTCATGTAGCAAGGCGCAGCGTGTCGAAAAATGGGGAATTAGATTTACCGGCGAAGCTAAACAGATGACGGTGCATAATTTCTTGGAGAGAGTATCGGAACTACGCGAAGCTCGTGGTATTTCAGAACGCGAGTTATTTGAATCTGCCATCGACCTATTTACTGGTAGAGCGCTAAATTGGTTTCGCGCAAATCGCCATCGATTTTCGGACTGGTCTAGTTTGTCTGACCTTCTGTGCAAACATTTCGAGCCGCCAGACTATCGTCACCGGCTATTTAAGGAAATTCTGGACAGGACTCAAGATTCGACTGAAAGCATAGTCGATTACCTCTCTAGCATGAGCGCGCTATTTAGACGACATGTTTGTATCAACGATGTACGGAAAACGCGGGATGGGTAAAGTCTCGACCGGACAATTTTTATAAATTGGCATCAGAACTGAAAACATTACCGGTACAAAATAAACGAGTATTGGTCAATGGACAAATGACGGAAGTGAAAGCGTACGGGGACAAAGCAACATGTTCCATTTGTATTTAAAACGATAAAGTTGTGTTTTTAGCTGTACGAAATTTTGTGTGTAAAACTGAACACGAAAAAGAGCATGCATTGAGTCTAAAAGGGACCCAATCCAAAGGTTGGTGTCCCTGCGATCGATGCATGCCCTACGTGTACAATCAAAGATTGTTAAGCACCAAGAAACTCTGTATACGAATCAAATAAATATAAAACTTGTACATGTAATGCTTTTAATTTTCCTCTCCCCCAATGAAACAAATTACAACATAGGTTAAACGAGATCCTCTCTTTTTAGCTTCAAGTTCTGAACAATTTTAAGATAGGTATCTGGTTCCGATTTATCTGTACGAAGCAGTACAAATTTGATAGTCTTGTATTTGTTCATTACGGCAAACCCTAATATACCATTGGGTAAAGTTTGGCCAGCCGTGTTAACTTTTAACTTCAATTTACTCAGAGAACGTTCCAACGCAAACAATTCGCCATTTATGTGCAATAGTTCTATGGTTTGGTGTTCTTTATTTTTTGTTAGTACCGGGATCCGATAGCAAGCAAACCGTCTGAGGGCATTCCTAGAATGGGACGAGCAACGTTAGTTTTTGGGATGGGTTTGCTAACGTACACTTGTCCGATTCGGTCGGGTAATTGCTTCAACCAAAAGTTACCGTCTCGAATGGAAATTGCAAGAGATCCTCTCTTTTTAGCTTCAAGTGCTGAACAATTTTAAGATAGGTATCTGGTTCCGATTTATCTGTACGAAGCCGTACAAATGTGATAGTCTTGTTCAATTACGGCAAACTCTAATATACCATTGGGTAAAGTTTGCCCAGCCGTGTTAACTTTTAGCTTCAATTTACTCAGAGAACGTTCCAACGCAAACAATTCGCCATTTATGTGCAATAGTTCTATGGTTTGGTGTTCTTTAATTTTTGATAGTACCGGGATCCGATAGCAAGAAAACCGTCTTTGGGCGTTCCTAGAATGGGACGAGCAACGGTCGTTTTTGGGATGGGTTTACTAACGTACACTTGTCCGATTCGGTCGGGTAATTGCTTCAACCAAAAGTTACTGTCTCGAATGGAAATTGCAAAAGTTTGAGGTCCGTTCGTTGTAAGCGGGTTTACCGTACCGTAAAGTAAATTTGAAGCGGCACTACAATTTCTAACGCTACACAGTTCGGTCAATTTGGTGATATTTTCCGTACGAGAAGTCACTTCTTCTAACTGCAATACAAAGTGCTGGAACTGTTCTATCTCTAAATCGTCATGAATCCAATTGTTATAGACCGTTATTAGTTTACAGATTCCATCGTATTTAATTTTAATCTCGTCATGATTAACGGGTAATATGGTAAATGCTTTCGGTACGGTACGGGGCGCGTACAATGGCCCAAAGTCCAACAGTTTTACAATTTCATATATGGGTTCTATTGTTTCGAAAAATCTGGACAAATCGGTCGTCTCGAACCACTGTTCGTTTTCCGCTTCAAATGAGAAATGTGGCTAGGCTTAAAACAGTCTTTTCGTCCTCCGCTCCTCCTCCTCACCATTTCTCCTCCTCCTCTCCTCCTCCTCTCATCCTCCTCTACTCCTCCTCTCCTCCTCCGCCCCTCCTCCTCCGCTCCTCCTCCGCTCCTCCTCCGCTCCTAATCCTCCGCTCCTCTTCCTCCGCTCCTCCTCCTCCGCTCCTCCTCCGCTCCTCCTCCACCGTTCCTCCTCCTACTCCGCTCCTTCTCCTCCGCGCCTCCTCCGCCCCTCCTCCGCCCCTCCTCCTCCGATTCTCCTCCTCCTCCTCCGCTCATCCTCCTCCTCCGCTCCTCCTCCTCTTCCGCTCATCCTCCGCTCCTCCTCCGCCCCTCCTCCTCCGCTTCCCCTCCTCCTCCACTCCTCCTCCTCCGCTCCTCCTCCTCCGCTCCTCCTCCGCTCCTCCTCCTCCGCTCCTCCTCCGCTCCTCTTCCTCCGCTCCTCCTCCTCCTCCACTCCTCCTCCTCCTGCTCCGCACCTCCTCTGCTCCTCCTCCTCCTCCTCATGCTCCGCACCTCCTCTGCTCCTCCTCCTCCACTCCTCCTCCTCCGCTCCTCCTCCACCCCTCCTCCTCCGCACCTCCTCCTCCTCCTCCGCTCCTCCTCCTCCTCCGCTCCTGCTCCACCCCTCCTCCTCCGCTCCTCCTCCTCCTCCTCCTCCTCCTCCTCCTCCGATCCTCCTCCTCTTCCGCTCCTCCTCCTCCGCCCCTCCTCCTCCGCTCCTCTTCGTCCTCCGCTCCTCCGAAGGAGCGGAGGAGGAGGAGGAGCGGAGGAGGAGGGTGGAGGAGGAGCGGAGGAGGAGCGGGGGAGGAGGAGGAGCGGAGGAGGAGCGGGGCAGGAGGAGGAGCGAAGGAGGAGGAGCGGAGGATGAGGAGGAGCGGAGGAGGAGGGGCGGAGGAGGAGCGGAGGAGGAGGAGCGGAGGAGGAGCGGAACAGGATCGGAGGAGTAGCGGAGGAGGATCGGAGGAGGAGGAGGATCGGAGGAGGATCGGAGGAGGAGGAGGAGGAGGAGGAGTGGAGGAGGAGGAGTGGAGGAGGAGGAGTGGAGGAGGGGAGCGGAGGAGGAGAGGAGGAGGAGCGGAGAAGGAGGAGCGGAGGAGGAGGAGGAGGAGGATGGGGAGGAAGACGAGGATAAGGATGAGGAAGAGGTTGAGGATGAGGATGAGCATGAGGAGGAGGGGGAGGAGGAGGAAGATGAGGATTAGGATGAAGAGGAGGAGGAGGATGAAGAGGAGGAGGAGGAGGAGGAGGAGGAGGAAGATGAGGATGAGGATGATGAGAAGGATGAGGATGAGGATGAGGATGAGGATGACGATGAGGATGAGGATGAGGATGAGGATGAGGATGAGAAGGAGGATGAGGATGAGGATGAGGAGGAGGGGAGGAGGAGGAAGATGAGGATGAGGATGAAGAGGAGGACGAGGAGGAGGAAGATGAGGATGAGGATGAGGATGATGAGAAGGATGAGGATGAGTATGAAGATGAGGATGAGGATGAGGCGGAGGAGGATGAGGAGGATGAGGAGGAAGATGAGGATGAGGATGAGGATGAGGATGAGGATGAGGATGAGGATGAGGATGAGGGGGAGGATGAGGAGGAGGACGAGGAAGATGAGTATGAGGATGAGGATGAGGATGAGGTTGAGGATGAAGATGAGGATGAGGACGAGGATGAGGATGAGGATGAGGTTGAGGATGAGGATGAGGATGAGGATGAGGATGAGGATGAGGATGAGGATGAGGAGGAGGAGGAGGAAGATGAGGATGAGGATGAGGATGAGGATGAGGATGAGGATGAGGATGAGGATGATGATGATGATGATGAGGGTGAGGATGAGGATGAGGATGAGGATGAGGATGAGGATGAGGCTGAGGATGGGGATGAGGATGATAATGAGGATGAGGATGGGGATGAGGATGAGGATGAGGATGAGGATGAGGATGAGGATGAGGATGAGGATGAGGATGAGGATGAGGATGAGGATGAGGATGAGGATGAGGATGAGGATGAGGATGAGGATGAGGAGGAGGAGGATGCGGATGAGGATAAGGATGAGGATGAGGATGAGAATGAGGAGGAGGATGAGGATGAGGAAAAGGAAAAGGAAGAGGAAGAGGAAGAGGAAGAGCAAGAGGAAGAGGAAGAGGAAGAGGATGTGGATAAGGATGAGGATGGGGATGGGGATGAGGATGAGGATGAGGACTAGGATGAGGATGAGGAGGAGGATGAGGATGAGGATGAGGATGAGGATGAGGATGAGGATGAGGATGAGGATGAGAATGAGGATGAGGATGAGGATGATTAGGAGGAGGAGGAGGAGGAGGAAGATTAGGATGAGGATGAGGATGAGGATGAGGTGTGGATGAGGATAAGAATGAGGATGATGATGGGGATGAGGATGAGGATGAGGAGGAGGATGAGGATGAGGATGAGGATGCGGATGAGGATGAGGATGAGGATGAGGATGAGGATGAGGAGGAGGAGGAGGAAGATGAGGATGAAGGTGAGGATGAGGATGAGGATGAGGATGAGGATGAGGATGAGGATGAGAATGAGGATGAGGATGAGGATTAGGAGGAAGATGAGGATGAGGATGAGGATTAGGATGAGGATGATGATTAGGATGAGGAAGAGGAAGAGGAAGAGGAAGAGGAAGAGGAAGAGGAAGAGGAATAGGAAGAGGAAGAGGAAGAGGAAGAGGAAGAGGAAGAGGAAGAGGAAGAGAAAGAGAAAGAGGAAGAGGAAGAGGAAGAGGAAGAGGAAGAGGAAGAGGAAGAGGAAGAGGAAGAGGAAGAGGAAGAGGAAGAGGAAGAGGAAGAGGAAGAGGAAGAGGAAGAGGAAGAGGAAGAGGAAGAGGAAGAGGAAGAGGATGAGGAAGGGGATGGGGATGGGGATGGGGATGAGGATGAGGATGAGGATGAGGATTAGGATGAGGATGAGGATGAGGATGAGGATGAGGATGAGGATGAGGATGAGGATGAGGATCAGGATGAGGATGAGGATGAGAATGAGGATGAGGATGAGGATGAG
>OZ020193.1:45698272-45941754 GCA_963971165.1 Philopedon plagiatum | reverse complement strand
ATTTATGAAATATTTTACTTGACTTTATGTATTAATTTAAAAAAAAAACATCAACAAATAATTTGTTTCATTTTTATTACTTAATTTTTTTTTTAACATAGTATGTACATAACTGCCTAAATATGTACATTTATAAAAGACATGTTAAATGCAACGTAAAATATAATATATATATATATATATATATATATATATATATATATATATATATATATATATATATATATATATATCCCATTCTACAAATTTTTAACTGCACTCGTTTAGCACTATTTCTGTTTTTGGCCGCAATGTCTCTCCAACGTTTTATAAAAAGAACATCCGCGGCAGTTGCATTTTCTTGTTGTTCTACATAAGTGAACGCTTTCTCCAAGGCTTCTAGTCCTTCTGAATGTGACATTTTTACTGGAATATTGTCAGTGCATTCTACTTCGTCATCATCATCGTCATCACTGCTTATTTCATTAGCATTTTTGCAAACACTTTCAATTCTTGGTCAATCATTTCATCTTCTACACTATCACTGTTTAACCATTCACTAACTTCTGTTTCCGTAACATTTTCACATCCTGGTATTTTCGTGAAAATTTGCTGTAAACTTTCTTCATGGTCGGACTCTGCTTCTGTGATACGTCCCTCCTCTTGTTGAATCAATTTTGACCAAGATTTTTCCAGGGTTTTACCTTTTACTTGATTCCAAGCTGAAGCTATCCAATATACAACATTTTTCAAGTTTAACTTCTTTAGATATTCAATGAGATCGGCACCCTCATCTACTTCTTCCAAAATATGCTCCAATAGCAAACGCCTGTAATTAAGTTTTAAATTTTCCAGCACACCCTGATCCATGGACTGAATGAGAGAAGTTACAGCAGGAGGCAAAAACATTGCTTTTATTTCCTCACTTTCAAGTTGCTCCGCACTTGGGTGAGTGGGAGCGTTGTCTAGTAACAAAACACATTTTCTGGGGTATCCGTGCTCTTTTAAAAAAGACTCTACTTTTGGTACGAAATCTTCAAAAAACCAATTTTTGAATAGATTTGCATTCATCCAGCCTTTTTTTTGATTTTTATACAAAACAGGAAAAGCATTGGGACGAATATTCTTGAAGGCTCGTGGTTTTGCTGACTTACCGATACATAATAATGGAAGTTTGTGTCTCCCAGAAGCATTAGCGCATGCAAGAACAGTGATACGTTCTTTGCTACGTTTGTAACCAGGTGCTCCAGCTTCCGTTTTTGAAGCTAAGGTATTTGAGGGCAACATTTTGTAGTTCAAGCCGGTTCCGTCACAATTGTAGATCTGGTCTGGTTGTAAATCATTTTCTTTCATAAGCTTCATAAAATTCTCTGCAAATTTTTTCGCGGCAGATACATCGGCAGACAACTTTTCCCCACAAACTTTCAGTTGACGTACACCATGTCTTTTTTTCCATCGGTCTAGCCATCCATCACTTGCAGAAAAACTTGCAGGAGCTTCAATGACCGGCAATTCTTCGCTTAAACTCACTGCTTTTTGTTTTAAAATGGTCCCCGAAATTGGTATTCCACTTTCTCGATTCTGTGTAAACCATAAAAATAAAGAATCATCTACCTTTTCGTATTCACCCTTTTTCATACTTTTTCGTGCCGGGGTCGGCGATGACAAAACACTACACCATTTTTCAAGGTTTTCGCGATTTTTTCTCCATTCTGCAACCGTACTCACGCCTACGCCTAAATCCTTTGCTATATTTTTAAGCAATTCACCATTATCTAATCGTCGAACCGCTTTAAGTTTTTCCTGCAAGATGATAACAACGCGTTTACGTTTATTGCTCTGCGACTGCATTTTGTAAAATATTTGAGAATAAAACTACTCTTTTTGCGCTGATAACAGACGTTAATACATACTTGTAACACTCTGTCGGCTAACTAAAACAATTCGCATTTTAGACCATCGTATTGCCGTGAAACCCCGAGGGGAACCACCTTAGGTGAATCCCAGACGCGTTTCGTATAATGCGAATTTTTTCGGTTAATCGGGATTTTTGTTTTTAAATAGTTTGTTTCGGATAAACCGAATTTCGGAAAATCGCGATTCGGATAATCGGGATTGTACTGTGTATATATATATATATATATATATATATATATATATATATATATATATATATATATATATATATATATATATATATATATATATATATATATATATATATATCTTTTTTATTGTTTCTTTCTTGGGAGTAGGTTCATTATAAAAACATTTTTTTTTTTATTATTTTTTATTAAAAGTCCATTGACGTTTCGACCCCTTTTCGGGTCATTTTCAAAATGTTTTTTTTATTTGGTTTGTTAAAAGACCTAAAAATACATTATTGGTTAAAATTTTTTTTACAAAAACACAACAATACGACAGTAAAGGATTAAAATTTGGACATATTATTTTAAAATTCTACGTTCTTAACAGTAAACATTTTTCTACAATTGGAAGATATTTTTATTATACGCACCTTGAAAACTATAAGGTCTTTGAAGGACTAATCTGTTATTTGTTATCAGACACATTAAAACATACCAGAGTATTTTACGTGGAAAGAGAAAAAGCCGTCGTTTTTTTTTTTTTATAAAAAATGTAATCTATTGATTTGATATTAAGAGGATATGACTGATGTTGGTTAAGAGGAGATACTTTTTTTAATTTGCTGTAATTAAATTAGCATATATGCGGCTAAGTCCTCCTATATCTGTTCTGTCATTCAGAGCATTTTTATCTTTTTTTATTTCTATCATTTCTTTGATGGATAATTTATAATAGTTCTGATCTTTATTTAGAATTCTTGTTTGGTTGTAACTAAAGTCATGTTTTGTCTCTCTTACATGTTTACTCAGAGCTGTTGATGTGTTTTTTGTATATTTGTGTCCGTTAAGTCTGTTCTTTAGTAACTGAGATGTCATCCCAATATATTTTTTTGGACAATTTGTGCAAGGTACAGAGTATATCACATTAGATTGGTTCATAGTTGGTGTCGGACTCTTTAAGTTCGTGAAAAGAGAACCAAGTTTGTTTGTTGTTTTATGACAAGCCACTATGTTATGTTTTTTAAGAATACTATTTAGTTTTTCAGATAGTTCGTTTATATAGGGTAGTGATACATATTTGTTTGCTATTTCATCAGAGTTTTTTTTGGTACTAAAAGCGCTATTGTAGAATTTGTGTGTACGTTTACTAATCACTCTATTAATTTCGTTTTCTTTGAAACCATTTTGCAACAAAACAGTCTTAACTTTCTTTAAAATTTTGGGTCTTAGCTCGGGTGAGGTAAGCATAATAGCTCTGTCTGTCAAGCCAATAATGACACTTTGTTTTTGAGATTTTGAATGGTTGGAATTAACGTTCAAATATCTCCCTGACCAAGTTGGTTTAGTGTACCATTCTGTTATTATTTTATTATTTTTTCTAATTAGTGTCACGTCCAAGAAGCTTATTCTATTGTCTGTTTCTATTTCACTTGTGAATTGTAATTTCTTATGGAATCTGTTAAACTGGTAGAGTATTTCATTGGTTTTGTCACTTGGTAGAGCGATTAAACAATCGTCTACAAATCTCTTGAAAAAAAGTATATTGAAGTTCAAACTTTGAATGACTTTTTCTTCCAAATACTCCATGACAATCTGTGCAATGACAGAAGAGATTGGGGAACCCATGGCGCAACCATCTAATTGTTTGTAAAATTTGTCTTTGTATTGAAAGTAATTTGTATTTAGGGTTAAATTAATTGCTTCTATAAAGTTATTTTTTGTTAAAGTGGTATGTTGTTGTAATGAATTCCATTTTTCGTTTATAACTGTTTGGACAAGTTCCTTTGGTATGTTTGTGTATAAAGATATCACGTCTAGGGAAAGAAGCTTGTAGTTTTCTGGCATTTCTACTGAGTCAATAAACTTCTTAAACGCGAACGAGTCTTTAATAAAATGATTATTTTTTCCTGCTATGTTTGATAAGCAGTTTGCTAAATATTTGGACAAACCATATAGTGGTGATTGAATGCACGAAACTATTGGTCTAAGGGGTATGTTAGGTTTGTGGGTTTTGGGTAATCCATATATTTTTGGTGGTACCGCATTATGTATGGTTAATTTTTTAGCGTCTGTGTCATTTATTTCTTTGGCATTGAGAATTTTTTTTATAAATGTGTTATTAGTTTTTTGATATACATTTGTGGGATCGCTATTTATTTTTTTGTAAGTGTTTTCATCATTTAATAACGTTTCTATTTTTGATTCGTATTCTGTGGTATTCATTATGACTGTTTTGTTGCTTTTGTCGGATTTAAGTATTGTGATTTGAGGGTTATCTTTAATAAATTTTTTTGTTGAGTTTAAATTTTTTTTAATATTACTCTGTAGTTTATTAGTTTTTAATGTTTTATGTCTAATTTTAATTTTGTGGTTTGTGATTACGTTTGTTATTTCGGCTCTTATTGTGTCTTTTTCGTCATTAGGTTTATCTTGTATTATAGATTCCACTGCAGTTATATACTCTGTAACAGGCAACTCATTTTCATTTGTTACGTCTAGTGCAAAACCGGGTCCCAATGACAAAACTTCTGCGATTTCATTTGGTAAAGGGGTGTCAGAAATATTTTCAATCCATTTTGTGGTATTGTTTTGTGGAGAATTATTGGGAAAATTCTTCTTTATTAGGTTATTTATTTTGTTTTGATGTCTTACTTTTATTTTATTATGTAAATTTTGATATTTATTATTTTCCAATTCAAGAAACCTTCCAGCAATGTTATCCGGTAAATGTTCCACTATGTATCGTTCTTTTTGTTTAATCAGTTTGTCAAGATCGTTTATTTTAAGTGTTGTTTCTTTAATTGACAAATTTAAAATGTCTTTTTTTGTTTTTGAAATGATGTTATTAAATTTGTTTTCAAGGTACGTACCTGTAAAGCTTATATGATTCACGTTCAGATTCAAAAAACCTGGAAAAGCTTCCAAATGCTTACAACGGATAAGGAAAATTCTTCGATTTTTCTGTGTCGCTAATTTTGCAATTAGTCTTGAGTATTCCTTTAGAATTTCCAGTGTGAATTGCCCATATGTCCATCCTATTTCCTCGAAGAAGGTCATTATGCTTAAAACTTTTTTAGCGTTTTCCACCCTTGCCACTATATAGATACTTTGTTACTTTTCTTGAACCATTTATAATATATCTTTTTTATTGTTTCTTTCTTGGGATTAGGTTCATTATAAAAACATTTTTTTTTTTATTATTTTTTATTAAAAGTCCATTGACGTTTCGACCCCTTTTCGGGTCATTTTCAAAATGTTTTTTTTATTTGGTTTGTTAAAAGACCTAAAAATACATTATTGGTTAAAATTTTTTTTACAAAAACACAACAATACGACAGTAAAGGATTAAAATTTGGACATATTATTTTAAAATTCTACGTTCTTAACAGTAAACATTTTTCTACAATTGGAAGATATTTTTATTATACGCACCTTGAAAACTATAAGGTCTTAGAAGGACTAATCTGTTATTTGTTATCAGACACATTAAAACATACCAGAGTATTTTACGTGGAAAGAGAAAAAGCCGTCGTTTTTTTTTTTTATAAAAAATGTAATCTATTGATTTGATATTAAGAGGATATGACTGATGTTGGTTAAGAGGAGATACTTTTTTTAATTTGCTGTAATTAAATTAGCATATATGCGGCTAAGTCCTCCTATATCTGTTCTGTCATTCAGAGCATTTTTATCTTTTTTTATTTCTATCATTTCTTTGATGGATAATTTATAATAGTTCTGATCTTTATTTAGAATTCTTGTTTGGTTGTAACTAAAGTCATGTTTTGTCTCTCTTACATGTTTACTCAGAGCTGTTGATGTGTTTTTTGTATATTTGTGTCCGTTAAGTCTGTTCTTTAGTAACTGAGATGTCATCCCAATATATTTTTTTGGACAATTTGTGCAAGGTACAGAGTATATCACATTAGATTGGTTCATAGTTGGTGTCGGACTCTTTAAGTTCGTGAAAAGAGAACCAAGTTTGTTTGTTGTTTTATGACAAGCCACTATGTTATGTTTTTTAAGAATACTATTTAGTTTTTCAGATAGTTCGTTTATATAGGGTAGTGATACATATTTGTTTGCTATTTCATCAGAGTTTTTTTTGGTACTAAAAGCGCTATTGTAGAATTTGTGTGTACGTTTACTAATCACTCTATTAATTTCGTTTTCTTTGAAACCATTTTGCAACAAAACAGTCTTAACTTTCTTTAAAATTTTGGGTCTTAGCTCGGGTGAGGTAAGCATAATAGCTCTGTCTGTCAAGCCAATAATGACACTTTGTTTTTGAGATTTTGAATGGTTGGAATTAACGTTCAAATATCTCCCTGACCAAGTTGGTTTAGTGTACCATTCTGTTATTATTTTATTATTTTTTCTAATTAGTGTCACGTCCAAGAAGCTTATTCTATTGTCTGTTTCTATTTCACTTGTGAATTGTAATTTCTTATGGAATCTGTTAAACTGGTAGAGTATTTCATTGGTTTTGTCACTTGGTAGAGCGATTAAACAATCGTCTACAAATCTCTTGAAAAAAAGTATATTGAAGTTCAAACTTTGAATGACTTTTTCTTCCAAATACTCCATGACAATCTGTGCAATGACAGAAGAGATTGGGGAACCCATGGCGCAACCATCTAATTGTTTGTAAAATTTGTCTTTGTATTGAAAGTAATTTGTATTTAGGGTTAAATTAATTGCTTCTATAAAGTTATTTTTTGTTAAAGTGGTATGTTGTTGTAATGAATTCCATTTTTCGTTTATAACTGTTTGGACAAGTTCCTTTGGTATGTTTGTGTATAAAGATATCACGTCTAGGGAAAGAAGCTTGTAGTTTTCTGGCATTTCTACTGAGTCAATAAACTTCTTAAACGCGAACGAGTCTTTAATAAAATGATTATTTTTTCCTGCTATGTTTGATAAGCAGTTTGCTAAATATTTGGACAAACCATATAGTGGTGATTGAATGCACGAAACTATTGGTCTAAGGGGTATGTTAGGTTTGTGGGTTTTGGGTAATCCATATATTTTTGGTGGTACCGCATTATGTATGGTTAATTTTTTAGCGTCTGTGTCATTTATTTCTTTGGCATTGAGAATTTTTTTTATAAATGTGTTATTAGTTTTTTGATATACATTTGTGGGATCGCTATTTATTTTTTTGTAAGTGTTTTCATCATTTAATAACGTTTCTATTTTTGATTCGTATTCTGTGGTATTCATTATGACTGTTTTGTTGCTTTTGTCGGATTTAAGTATTGTGATTTGAGGGTTATCTTTAATAAATTTTTTTGTTGAGTTTAAATTTTTTTTAATATTACTCTGTAGTTTATTAGTTTTTAATGTTTTATGTCTAATTTTAATTTTGTGGTTTGTGATTACGTTTGTTATTTCGGCTCTTATTGTGTCTTTTTCGTCATTAGGTTTATCTTGTATTATAGATTCCACTGCAGTTATATACTCTGTATCAGGCAACTCATTTTCATTTGTTACGTCTAGTGCAAAACCGGGTCCCAATGACAAAACTTCTGCGATTTCATTTGGTAAAGGGGTGTCAGAAATATTTTCAATCCATTTTGTGGTATTGTTTTGTGGAGAATTATTGGGAAAATTCTTCTTTATTAGGTTATTTATTTTGTTTTGATGTCTTACTTTTATTTTATTATGTAAATTTTGATATTTATTATTTTCCAATTCAAGAAACCTTCCAGCAATGTTATCCGGTAAATGTTCCACTATGTCTCGTTCTTTTTGTTTAATCAGTTTGTCAAGATCGTTTATTTTAAGTGTTGTTTCTTTAATTGACAAATTTAAAATGTCTTTTTTTGTTTTTGAAATGATGTTATTAAATTTGTTTTCAAGGTACGTACCTGTAAAGCTTATATGATTCACGTTCAGATTCAAAAAACCTGGAAAAGCTTCCAAATGCTTACAACGGATAAGGAAAATTCTTCGATTTTTCTGTGTCGCTAATTTTGCAATTAGTCTTGAGTATTCCTTTAGAATTTCCAGTGTGAATTGCCCATATGTCCATCCTATTTCCTCGAAGAAGGTCATTATGCTTAAAACTTTTTTAGCGTTTTCCACCCTTGCCACTATATAGATACTTTGTTACTTTTCTTGAACCATTTATAATATATCTTTTTTATTGTTTCTTTCTTGGGATTAGGTTCATTATAAAAACATTTTTTTTTTATTATTTTTTATTAAAAGTCCATTGACGTTTCGACCCCTTTTCGGGTCATTTTCAAAATGTTTTTTTTATTTGGTTTGTTAAAAGACCTAAAAATACATTATTGGTTAAAATTTTTTTTACAAAAACACAACAATACGACAGTAAAGGATTAAAATTTGGACATATTATTTTAAAATTCTACGTTCTTAACAGTAAACATTTTTCTACAATTGGAAGATATTTTTATTATACGCACCTTGAAAACTATAAGGTCTTAGAAGGACTAATCTGTTATTTGTTATCAGACACATTAAAACATACCAGAGTATTTTACGTGGAAAGAGAAAAAGACGGCGTTTTTTTTTTTTTTATAAAAAATTTAATCTATTGATTTGATATTAAGAGGATATGACTGATGTTGGTTAAGAGGAGATACTTTTTTTAATTTGCTGTAATTAAATTAGCATATATGCGGCTAAGTCCTCCTATATCTGTTCTGTCATTCAGAGCATTTTTATCTTTTTTTATTTCTATCATTTCTTTGATGGATAATTTATAATAGTTCTGATCTTTATTTAGAATTCTTGTTTGGTTGTAACTAAAGTCATGTTTTGTCTCTCTTACATGTTTACTCAGAGCTGTTGATGTGTTTTTTGTATATTTGTGTCCGTTAAGTCTGTTCTTTAGTAACTGAGATGTCATCCCAATATATTTTTTTGGACAATTTGTGCAAGGTACAGAGTATATCACATTAGATTGGTTCATAGTTGGTGTCGGACTCTTTAAGTTCGTGAAAAGAGAACCAAGTTTGTTTGTTGTTTTATGACAAGCCACTATGTTATGTTTTTTAAGAATACTATTTAGTTTTTCAGATAGTTCGTTTATATAGGGTAGTGATACATATTTGTTTGCTATTTCATCAGAGTTTTTTTTGGTACTAAAAGCGCTATTGTAGAATTTGTGTGTACGTTTACTAATCACTCTATTAATTTCGTTTTCTTTGAAACCATTTTGCAACAAAACAGTCTTAACTTTCTTTAAAATTTTGGGTCTTAGCTCGGGTGAGGTAAGCATAATAGCTCTGTCTGTCAAGCCAATAATGACACTTTGTTTTTGAGATTTTGAATGGTTGGAATTAACGTTCAAATATCTCCCTGACCAAGTTGGTTTAGTGTACCATTCTGTTATTATTTTATTATTTTTTCTAATTAGTGTCACGTCCAAGAAGCTTATTCTATTGTCTGTTTCTATTTCACTTGTGAATTGTAATTTCTTATGGAATCTGTTAAACTGGTAGAGTATTTCATTGGTTTTGTCACTTGGTAGAGCGATTAAACAATCGTCTACAAATCTCTTGTTACAAATCTCTCTGTTACAGAGTATATAACTGCAGTGGAATCTATAATACAAGATAAACCTAATGACGAAAAAGACACAATAAGAGCCGAAATAACAAACGTAATCACAAACCACAAAATTAAAATTAGACATAAAACATTAAAAACTAATAAACTACAGAGTAATATTAAAAAAAATTTAAACTCAACAAAAAAATTTATTAAAGATAACCCTCAAATCACAATACTTAAATCCGACAAAAGCAACAAAACAGTCATAATGAATACCACAGAATACGAATCAAAAATAGAAACGTTATTAAATGATGAAAACACTTACAAAAAAATAAATAGCGATCCCACAAATGTATATCAAAAAACTAATAACACATTTATAAAAAAAATTCTCAATGCCAAAGAAATAAATGACACAGACGCTAAAAAATTAACCATACATAATGCGGTACCACCAAAAATATATGGATTACCCAAAACCGACAAACCTAACATACCCCTTAGACCAATAGTTTCGTGCATTCAATCACCACTATATGGTTTGTCCAAATATTTAGCAAACTGCTTATCAAACATAGCAGGAAAAAATAATCATTTTATTAAAGACTCGTTCGCGTTTAAGAAGTTTATTGACTCAGTAGAAATGCCAGAAAACTACAAGCTTCTTTCCCTAGACGTGATATCTTTATACACAAACATACCAAAGGAACTTGTCCAAACAGTTATAAACGAAAAATGGAATTCATTACAACAACATACCACTTTAACAAAAAATAACTTTATAGAAGCAATTAATTTAACCCTAAATACAAATTACTTTCAATACAAAGACAAATTTTACAAACAATTAGATGGTTGCGCCATGGGTTCCCCAATCTCTTCTGTCATTGCACAGATTGTCATGGAGTATTTGGAAGAAAAAGTCATTCAAAGTTTGAACTTCAATATACTTTTTTTCAAGAGATTTGTAGACGATTGTTTAATCGCTCTACCAAGTGACAAAACCAATGAAATACTCTACCAGTTTAACAGATTCCATAAGAAATTACAATTCACAAGTGAAATAGAAACAGACAATAGAAGAAGCTTCTTGGACGTGACACTAATTAGAAAAAATAATAAAATAATAACAGAATGGTACACTAAACCAACTTGGTCAGTGAGATATTTGAACGTTAATTCCAACCATTCAAAATCTCAAAAACAAAGTGTCATTATTGGCTTGACAGACAGAGCTATTATGCTTACCTCACCCGAGCTAAGACCCAAAATTTTAAAGAAAGTTAAGACTGTTTTGTTGCAAAATGGTTTCAAAGAAAACGAAATTAATAGAGTGATTAGTAAACGTACACACAAATTCTACAATAGCGCTTTTAGTACCAAAAAAAACTCTGATGAAATAGCAAACAAATATGTATCACTACCCTATATAAACGAACTATCTGAAAAACTAAATAGTATTCTTAAAAAACATAACATAGTGGCTTGTCATAAAACAACAAACAAACTTGGTTCTCTTTTCACGAACTTAAAGAGTCCGACACCAACTATGAACCAATCTAATGTGATATACTCTGTACCTTGCACAAATTGTCCAAAAAAATATATTGGGATGACATCTCAGTTACTAAAGAACAGACTTAACGGACACAAATATACAAAAAACACATCAACAGCTCTGAGTAAACATGTAAGAGAGACAAAACATGACTTTAGTTACAACCAAACAAGAATTCTAAATAAAGATCAGAACTATTATAAATTATCCATCAAAGAAATGATAGAAATAAAAAAAGATAAAAATGCTCTGAATGACAGAACAGATATAGGAGGACTTAGCCGCATATATGCTAATTTAATTACAGCAAATTAAAAAAAGTATCTCCTCTTAACCAACATCAGTCATATCCTCTTAATATCAAATCAATAGATTACATTTTTTATAAAAAAAAAAAACGACGGCTTTTTCTCTTTCCACGTAAAATACTCTGGTATGTTTTAATGTGTCTGATAACAAATAACAGATTAGTCCTTCTAAGACCTTATAGTTTTCAAGGTGCGTATAATAAAAATATCTTCCAATTGTAGAAAAATGTTTACTGTTAAGAACGTAGAATTTTAAAATAATATGTCCAAATTTTAATCCTTTACTGTCGTATTGTTGTGTTTTTGTAAAAAAAATTTTAACCAATAATGTATTTTTAGGTCTTTTAACAAACCAAATAAAAAAAACATTTTGAAAATGACCCGAAAAGGGGTCGAAACGTCAATGGACTTTTAATAAAAAATAATAAAAAAAAAAATGTTTTTATAATGAACCTAATCCCAAGAAAGAAACAATAAAAAAGATATATTATAAATGGTTCAAGAAAAGTAACAAAGTATCTATATAGTGGCAAGGGTGGAAAACGCTAAAAAAGTTTTAAGCATAATGACCTACTTCGAGGAAATAGGATGGACATATGGGCAATTCACACTGGAAATTCTAAAGGAATACTCAAGACTAATTGCAAAATTAGCGACACAGAAAAATCGAAGAATTTTCCTTATCCGTTGTAAGCATTTGGAAGCTTTTCCAGGTTTTTTGAATCTGAACGTGAATCATATAAGCTTTACAGGTACGTACCTTGAAAACAAATTTAATAACATCATTTCAAAAACAAAAAAAGACATTTTAAATTTGTCAATTAAAGAAACAACACTTAAAATAAACGATCTTGACAAACTGATTAAACAAAAAGAACGAGACATAGTGGAACATTTACCGGATAACATTGCTGGAAGGTTTCTTGAATTGGAAAATAATAAATATCAAAATTTACATAATAAAATAAAAGTAAGACATCAAAACAAAATAAATAACCTAATAAAGAAGAATTTTCCCAATAATTCTCCACAAAACAATACCACAAAATGGATTGAAAATATTTCTGACACCCCTTTACCAAATGAAATCGCAGAAGTTTTGTCATTGGGACCCGGTTTTGCACTAGACGTAACAAATGAAAATGAGTTGCCTGTTACAGAGTATATAACTGCAGTGGAATCTATAATACAAGATAAACCTAATGACGAAAAAGACACAATAAGAGCCGAAATAACAAACGTAATCACAAACCACAAAATTAAAATTAGACATAAAACATTAAAAACTAATAAACTACAGAGTAATATTAAAAAAAATTTTAACTCAACAAAAAAATTTATTAAAGATAACCCTCAAATCACAATACTTAAATCCGACAAAAGCAACAAAACAGTCATAATGAATACCACAGAATACGAATCAAAAATAGAAACGTTATTAAATGATGAAAACACTTACAAAAAAATAAATAGCGATCCCACAAATGTATATCAAAAAACTAATAACACATTTATAAAAAAAATTCTCAATGCCAAAGAAATAAATGACACAGACGCTAAAAAATTAACCATACATAATGCGGTACCACCAAAAATATATGGATTACCCAAAACCCACAAACCTAACATACCCCTTAGATCAATAGTTTCGTGCATTCAATCACCACTATATGGTTTGTCCAAATATTTAGCAAACTGCTTATCAAACATAGCAGGAAAAAATAATCATTTTATTAAAGACTCGTTCGCGTTTAAGAAGTTTATTGACTCAGTAGAAATGCCAGAAAACTACAAGCTTCTTTCCCTAGACGTGATATCTTTATACACAAACATACCAAAGGAACTTGTCCAAACAGTTATAAACGAAAAATGGAATTCATTACAACAACATACCACTTTAACAAAAAATAACTTTATAGAAGCAATTAATTTAACCCTAAATACAAATTACTTTCAATACAAAGACAAATTTTACAAACAATTAGATGGTTGCGCCATGGGTTCCCCAATCTCTTCTGTCATTGCACAGATTGTCATGGAGTATTTGGAAGAAAAAGTCATTCAAAGTTTGAACTTCAATATACTTTTTTTCAAGAGATTTGTAGACGATTGTTTAATCGCTCTACCAAGTGACAAAACCAATGAAATACTCTACCAGTTTAACAGATTCCATAAGAAATTACAATTCACAAGTGAAATAGAAACAGACAATAGAATAAGCTTCTTGGACGTGACACTAATTAGAAAAAATAATAAAATAATAACAGAATGGTACACTAAACCAACTTGGTCAGGGAGATATTTGAACGTTAATTCCAACCATTCAAAATCTCAAAAACAAAGTGTCATTATTGGCTTGACAGACAGAGCTATTATGCTTACCTCACCCGAGCTAAGACCCAAAATTTTAAAGAAAGTTAAGACTGTTTTGTTGCAAAATGGTTTCAAAGAAAACGAAATTAATAGAGTGATTAGTAAACGTACACACAAATTCTACAATAGCGCTTTTAGTACCAAAAAAAACTCTGATGAAATAGCAAACAAATATGTATCACTACCCTATATAAACGAACTATCTGAAAAACTAAATAGTATTCTTAAAAAACATAACATAGTGGCTTGTCATAAAACAACAAACAAACTTGGTTCTCTTTTCACGAACTTAAAGAGTCCGACACCAACTATGAACCAATCTAATGTGATATACTCTGTACCTTGCACAAATTGTCCAAAAAAATATATTGGGATGACATCTCAGTTACTAAAGAACAGACTTAACGGACACAAATATACAAAAAACACATCAACAGCTCTGAGTAAACATGTAAGAGAGACAAAACATGACTTTAGTTACAACCAAACAAGAATTCTAAATAAAGATCAGAACTATTATAAATTATCCATCAAAGAAATGATAGAAATAAAAAAAGATAAAAATGCTCTGAATGACAGAACAGATATAGGAGGACTTAGCCGCATATATGCTAATTTAATTACAGCAAATTAAAAAAAGTATCTCCTCTTAACCAACATCAGTCATATCCTCTTAATATCAAATCAATATATTACATTTTTTATAAAAAAAAAAAACGACGGCTTTTTCTCTTTCCACGTAAAATACTCTGGTATGTTTTAATGTGTCTGATAACAAATAACAGATTAGTCCTTCTAAGACCTTATAGTTTTCAAGGTGCGTATAATAAAAATATCTTCCAATTGTAGAAAAATGTTTACTGTTAAGAACGTAGAATTTTAAAATAATATGTCCAAATTTTAATCCTTTACTGTCGTATTGTTGTGTTTTTGTAAAAAAAATTTTAACCAATAATGTATTTTTAGGTCTTTTAACAAACCAAATAAAAAAAACATTTTGAAAATGACCCGAAAAGGGGTCGAAACGTCAATGGACTTTTAATAAAAAATAATAAAAAAAAAATGTTTTTATAATGAACCTAATCCCAAGAAAGAAACAATAAAAAAGATATATTATAAATGGTTCAAGAAAAGTAACAAAGTATATATATATATATATATATATATATATATATATATATATATATATATATATATATATATATATATATATATATATCTATATATATATATATATATATATATATATATATATACATATATATATATATATATATATATATATATATATATATATATATATATATATATATATATATATATATATATATATATATAAATGAAATAAAGATTACGGGGATTCGGCCAGAAAGTCTTTATTATATTTTTCTTATAATGTGCCTAGCTTTCGAAATGTTTCATTTCTTCCTCAGGGCACTAAAAAATTAAATTAATTTATAATTTATTATTTAAAATTATAGGAAATTAGTAAAACTTACATTATATTTAAATATAAAGACAGCTAATTTTCGAAATTTTATGAAAAAATTGGTTGAAAAATATTCTACTTGGAATTTTGACAATATTTTTTGAAGTTGATAGTAAATAAAAAATTGGAAAAAAATATGTTAACTTGATGCAAGAGGTAGAAATCAGACATTTGACAAAAAAATATATGGGAAGGTATTCATGATTTTCTAACATCTGTCAAAAATGTGACGTTATTCATGAAATTAAAGAATTTTTTAATTTTCTAAAAATATTTATGGTAAATTTTGGTTTATATTATTTATATTATTGTCTATATGTAAAATAAAGGAATATATGGAACTTAAATTTTGTAAGTCAGTTTTTTTATTCATAGGACAACTTTCTTTATTAATTTCAACCATTTCTAGAAAAAGTCTTTTATTTAGATTATTTTCAATGTGTAAAATTCTTGTGTCGTTAAAGTTACAGGTATGTCCAGTGTCAATTAAATGTTCGGAGAGTGCAGTTGATTTTTTGTTTAATCTTGAGTCACTTTTATGTAAACTAATTCTTTTAGAGATTTTCTGTGAAGTCTGTCCTATATATTTTTTGTTACAGTTAGAGCAAGGAATACTATAAACGCAGTTAGATTTATTAAAAATAGGATCTTTATCCTTTAAATTGCTATAAAGTTGATTAATGGATTTTATATTACGTTGTGAAATTTTAATATTTTCATTTTTAAATACTTGAATTATTTTAGGACTTAAATTTCTTATATATGGGATAGAACCATAAAATTGTGAATTGTTTGTAATAATATTATTATGTTGGGGAGTGTTAATGTTGTCATTTCTAGTATTATATAATATACGTCTGATAAGTTGTATTGGATATGAGTTTTCTAAAAGAATATTTTCCAAAATTTTAAAGTTTTTTTGTTTAAATGTATGGTGAACAAGTTTTTCTATTCTGCTTTTTAAAGCTAAAATTAAATTAATTTTCATTTTGTTATTGTGATAAGACATGTAGTTTAAGTATCTACCGGAACTAGTTGGTTTAATGTACCAATCTGCAATAAGAGAATTGTTATTTAATTTTATTATATTAGTGTCAAGGAAAGCAAGTTGGTTGTTATTTTCAATTTCTAAAGTAAATTGTAAAAATGGGTTATAGTTATTAAAGGTTGAAAGAATTTCATTACATTTATTATCAGGAATACAACAAAAAATATCATCAACATATTTTTTTATAAAAGGAATTTCAAAAGAAAGTAATGGAATACAAGAGTCAAGTAAATCATCCATGACATATTGTGCAAGTATTGGTGATATTGTGGATCCCATAGGAGTCCCTAGAGTTTGTTTGAAAAATTTTTTATTAAAAGAAAAAATGTTACTGTTAAAAATAAATTCTATTATATTTAAAAATATTTGTTGTGAAATAGTACATTTGTTTTGAATCCTTTCCCATCTTTTAGTAATGCTACTTTTCACTAAATCTAAAGGTATTTTACTGAACAATGAAATTACATCTAAGCTTATAAGTAAGTGATTTTCAGGAATGATTTTTTCGTTAATAAAGTTGGAGAACTCAAATGAGTCTTTTGTGTAGTATATTATATGTTATCAGTGTTGTATGATTCTGTTAAAATATTACAAATAAAGTTAGTAATTTTACTATTTGGGGAATTTATTGAAGAAACAATAGGTCTTAAAGCTAAATTGGGCTTATGAATTTTAGGTAGACCATAAAATTTAGGACAGACGCTATTATAACTTTTTAATTTTTTACTTTCTTCTTCAGAAATCATATTTAAATTTTTTAGTTTATTTATTAGATCATTAGAATTCTTTTCGATTGTTGTAGTACTGTCAAAACAAAGAAAAATCTTTTTAGAGCGCAACTAACCAACATAATTACAAATTTTACACAAAAACCAAGTTTTTCAAATTCATATTTTAATAAAATTTTCAAAAAAACAAAAAATTTTTTCAAAGAAAATACTGATTTACTAGTAACTAGATCCGATAAAGGAAACGTTACTGTGATAATGAATAAAACAGATTATATTAATCTTACTGAAAATATTATAAATGATGAAGAATCTTATAAAAAACTTAATAATGACAGTACTACAACAATCGAAAAGAATTCTAATGATCTAATAAATAAACTAAAAAATTTAAATATGATTTCTGAAGAAGAAAGTAAAAAATTAAAAAGTTATAATAGCGTCTGTCCTAAATTTTATGGTCTACCTAAAATTCATAAGCCCAATTTAGCTTTAAGACCTATTGTTTCTTCAATAAATTCCCCAAATAGTAAAATTACTAACTTTATTTGTAATATTTTAACAGAATCATACAACACTGATAACATATACTACACAAAAGACTCATTTGAGTTCTCCAACTTTATTAACGAAAAAATCATTCCTGAAAATCACTTACTTATAAGCTTAGATGTAATTTCATTGTTCAGTAAAATACCTTTAGATTTAGTGAAAAGTAGCATTACTAAAAGATGGGAAAGGATTCAAAACAAATGTACTATTTCACAACAAATATTTTTAAATATAATAGAATTTATTTTTAACAGTAACATTTTTTCTTTTAATAAAAAATTTTTCAAACAAACTCTAGGGACTCCTATGGGATCCACAATATCACCAATACTTGCACAATATGTCATGGATGATTTACTTGACTCTTGTATTCCATTACTTTCTTTTGAAATTCCTTTTATAAAAAAATATGTTGATGATATTTTTTGTTGTATTCCTGATAATAAATGTAATGAAATTCTTTCAACCTTTAATAACTATAACCCATTTTTACAATTTACTTTAGAAATTGAAAATAACAACCAACTTGCTTTCCTTGACACTAATATAATAAAATTAAATAACAATTCTCTTATTGCAGATTGGTACATTAAACCAACTAGTTCCGGTAGATACTTAAACTACATGTCTTATCACAGTAACAAAATGAAAATTAATTTAATTTTAGCTTTAAAAAGCAGAATAGAAAAACTTGTTCACCCTACACTTAAACAAAAAAACTTTAAAATTTTGGAAAATATTCTTTTAGAAAACTCATATCCAATACAACTTATCAGACGTATATTATATAATACTAGAAATGACAACATTAACACTCCCCAACATAATAATATTATTACAAACAATTCACAATTTTATGGTTCTATCCCATATATAAGAAATTTAAGTCCTAAAATAATTCAAGTATTTAAAAATGAAAATATTAAAATTTCACAACGTAATATAAAATCCATTAATCAACTTTATAGCAATTTAAAGGATAAAGATCCTATTTTTAATAAATCTAACTGCGTTTATAGTATTCCTTGCTCTAACTGTAACAAAAAATATATAGGACAGACTTCACAGAAAATCTCTAAAAGAATTAGTTTACATAAAAGTGACTCAAGATTAAACAAAAAATCAACTGCACTCTCCGAACATTTAATTGACACTGGACATACCTGTAACTTTAACGACACAAGAATTTTACACATTGAAAATAATCTAAATAAAAGACTTTTTCTAGAAATGGTTGAAATTAATAAAGAAAGTTGTCCTATGAATAAAAAAACTGACTTACAAAATTTAAGTTCCATATATTCCTTTATTTTACATATAGACAATAATATAAATAATATAAACCAAAATTTACCATAAATATTTTTAGAAAATTAAAAAATTCTTTAATTTCATGAATAACGTCACATTTTTGACAGATGTTAGAAAATCATGAATACCTTCCCATATATTTTTTTGTCAAATGTCTGATTTCTACCTCTTGCATCAAGTTAACATATTTTTTTCCAATTTTTTATTTACTATCAACTTCAAAAATATTGTCAAAATTCCAAGTAGAATATTTTTCAACCAATTTTTTCATAAAATTTCGAAAATTAGCTGTCTTTATATTTAAATATAATGTAAGTTTTACTAATTTCCTATAATTTTAAATAATAAATTATAAATTAATTTAATTTTTTAGTGCCCTGAGGAAGAAATGAAACATTTCGAAAGCTAGGCACATTATAAGAAAAATATAATAAAGACTTTCTGGCCGAATCCCCGTAATCTTTATTTCATTTAATTTATTACACGGCCGTTATTTGTACAACAAATATATATATATATATATATATATATATATATAACAAATGCTAGAAACTAGCGCGGATCGATACATAAAAAAAGAGAGGAGAATTATTGTGGGCATGTCCGCTAGCAATGAACAGTAAAATGAAAAGTTAGAATGGTAACCCGTACGACACGTGTTTCTGCTCATTGGCTTCATCAGGCCCACGTATGTGACTGTGCCTCTCAACATAAGTCGAGATGCACAACGTCACATACGCAGTTACGGGTGTAACCTTAAGAAAAGGGGAAAAAAAAATATATATATTTAACGAGGACCACAAACAGGAGCCAGTGCACCAATTTGTGGCTTCAGCCAAAAGACCCCTTTTTTGGGGGCAACAATTAGCGTCGCCGACGGAGGCAACTATAGCCAACTGTCGTGGTATCCTATAAGCCCAAGAGAAGAAAAACAAATGCTAGAAACTAGCGCGGATCGATACATAAAAAAAGAGAGGAGAATTATTGTGGGCATGTCCGCTAGCAATGAACAGTAAAATGAAAAGTTAGAATGGTAACCCGTACGACACGTGTTTCTGCTCATTGGCTTCATCAGGCCCACGTATGTGACTGTGCCTCTCAACATAAGTCGAGATGCACAACGTCACATACGCAGTTACGGGTGTAACCTTAAGAAAAGGGGAAAAAAAATATATATATTTAACGAGGACCACAAACAGGAGCCAGTGCACCAATTTGTGGCTTCAGCCAAAAGACCCCTTTTTTGGGGGCAACAATTAGCGTCGCCGACGGAGGCAACTATAGCCAACTGTCGTGGTATCCTATAAGCCCAAGAGAAGAAAAACAAATGCTAGAAACTAGCGCGGATCGATACATAAAAAAAGAGAGGAGAATTATTGTGGGCATGTCCGCTAGCAATGAACAGTAAAATGAAAAGTTAGAATGGTAACCCGTACGACACGTGTTTCTGCTCATTGGCTTCATCAGGCCCACGTATGTGACTGTGCCTCTCAACATAAGTCGAGATGCACAACGTCACATACGCAGTTACGGGTGTAACCTTAAGAAAAGGGGAAAAAAAAATATATATATTTAACGAGGACCACAAACAGGAGCCAGTGCACCAATTTGTGGCTTCAGCCAAAAGACCCCTTTTTTGGGGGCAACAATTAGCGTCGCCGACGGAGGCAACTATAGCCAACTGTCGTGGTATCCTATAAGCCCAAGAGAAGAAAAACAAATGCTAGAAACTAGCGCGGATCGATACATAAAAAAAGAGAGGAGAATTATTGTGGGCATGTCCGCTAGCAATGAACAGTAAAATGAAAAGTTAGAATGGTAACCCGTACGACACGTGTTTCTGCTCATTGGCTTCATCAGGCCCACGTATGTGACTGTGCCTCTCAACATAAGTCGAGATGCACAACGTCACATACGCAGTTACGGGTGTAACCTTAAGAAAAGGGGAAAAAAAATATATATATTTAACGAGGACCACAAACAGGAGCCAGTGCACCAATTTGTGGCTTCAGCCAAAAGACCCCTTTTTTGGGGGCAACAATTAGCGTCGCCGACGGAGGCAACTATAGCCAACTGTCGTGGTATCCTATAAGCCCAAGAGAAGAAAAACAAATGCTAGAAACTAGCGCGGATCGATACATAAAAAAAGAGAGGAGAATTATTGTGGGCATGTCCGCTAGCAATGAACAGTAAAATGAAAAGTTAGAATGGTAACCCGTACGACACGTGTTTCTGCTCATTGGCTTCATCAGGCCCACGTATGTGACTGTGCCTCTCAACATAAGTCGAGATGCACAACGTCACATACGCAGTTACGGGTGTAACCTTAAGAAAAGGGGGAAAAAAAATATATATATTTAACGAGGACCACAAACAGGAGCCAGTGCACCAATTTGTGGCTTCAGCCAAAAGACCCCTTTTTTGGGGGCAACAATTAGCGTCGCCGACGGAGGCAACTATAGCCAACTGTCGTGGTATCCTATAAGCCCAAGAGAAGAAAAACAAATGCTAGAAACTAGCGCGGATCGATACATAAAAAAAGAGAGGAGAATTATTGTGGGCATGTCCGCTAGCAATGAACAGTAAAATGAAAAGTTAGAATGGTAACCCGTACGACACGTGTTTCTGCTCATTGGCTTCATCAGGCCCACGTATGTGACTGTGCCTCTCAACATAAGTCGAGATGCACAACGTCACATACGCAGTTACGGGTGTAACCTTAAGAAAAGGGGAAAAAAAATATATATATTTAACGAGGACCACAAACAGGAGCCAGTGCACCAATTTGTGGCTTCAGCCAAAAGACCCCTTTTTTGGGGGCAACAATTAGCGTCGCCGACGGAGGCAACTATAGCCAACTGTCGTGGTATCCTATAAGCCCAAGAGAAGAAAAACAAATGCTAGAAACTAGCGCGGATCGATACATAAAAAAAGAGAGGAGAATTATTGTGGGCATGTCCGCTAGCAATGAACAGTAAAATGAAAAGTTAGAATGGTAACCCGTACGACACGTGTTTCTGCTCATTGGCTTCATCAGGCCCACGTATGTGACTGTGCCTCTCAACATAAGTCGAGATGCACAACGTCACATACGCAGTTACGGGTGTAACCTTAAGAAAAGGGGAAAAAAAAATATATATATTTAACGAGGACCACAAACAGGAGCCAGTGCACCAATTTGTGGCTTCAGCCAAAAGACCCCTTTTTTGGGGGCAACAATTAGCGTCGCCGACGGAGGCAACTATAGCCAACTGTCGTGGTATCCTATAAGCCCAAGAGAAGAAAAACAAATGCTAGAAACTAGCGCGGATCGATACATAAAAAAAGAGAGGAGAATTATTGTGGGCATGTCCGCTAGCAATGAACAGTAAAATGAAAAGTTAGAATGGTAACCCGTACGACACGTGTTTCTGCTCATTGGCTTCATCAGGCCCACGTATGTGACTGTGCCTCTCAACATAAGTCGAGATGCACAACGTCACATACGCAGTTACGGGTGTAACCTTAAGAAAAGGGGAAAAAAAATATATATATTTAACGAGGACCACAAACAGGAGCCAGTGCACCAATTTGTGGCTTCAGCCAAAAGACCCCTTTTTTGGGGGCAACAATTAGCGTCGCCGACGGAGGCAACTATAGCCAACTGTCGTGGTATCCTATAAGCCCAAGAGAAGAAAAACAAATGCTAGAAACTAGCGCGGATCGATACATAAAAAAAGAGAGGAGAATTATTGTGGGCATGTCCGCTAGCAATGAACAGTAAAATGAAAAGTTAGAATGGTAACCCGTACGACACGTGTTTCTGCTCATTGGCTTCATCAGGCCCACGTATGTGACTGTGCCTCTCAACATAAGTCGAGATGCACAACGTCACATACGCAGTTACGGGTGTAACCTTAAGAAAAGGGGAAAAAAAAATATATATATTTAACGAGGACCACAAACAGGAGCCAGTGCACCAATTTGTGGCTTCAGCCAAAAGACCCCTTTTTTGGGGGCAACAATTAGCGTCGCCGACGGAGGCAACTATAGCCAACTGTCGTGGTATCCTATAAGCCCAAGAGAAGAAAAACAAATGCTAGAAACTAGCGCGGATCGATACATAAAAAAAGAGAGGAGAATTATTGTGGGCATGTCCGCTAGCAATGAACAGTAAAATGAAAAGTTAGAATGGTAACCCGTACGACACGTGTTTCTGCTCATTGGCTTCATCAGGCCCACGTATGTGACTGTGCCTCTCAACATAAGTCGAGATGCACAACGTCACATACGCAGTTACGGGTGTAACCTTAAGAAAAGGGGAAAAAAAATATATATATTTAACGAGGACCACAAACAGGAGCCAGTGCACCAATTTGTGGCTTCAGCCAAAAGACCCCTTTTTTGGGGGCAACAATTAGCGTCGCCGACGGAGGCAACTATAGCCAACTGTCGTGGTATCCTATAAGCCCAAGAGAAGAAAAACAAATGCTAGAAACTAGCGCGGATCGATACATAAAAAAAGAGAGGAGAATTATTGTGGGCATGTCCGCTAGCAATGAACAGTAAAATGAAAAGTTAGAATGGTAACCCGTACGACACGTGTTTCTGCTCATTGGCTTCATCAGGCCCACGTATGTGACTGTGCCTCTCAACATAAGTCGAGATGCACAACGTCACATACGCAGTTACGGGTGTAACCTTAAGAAAAGGGGAAAAAAAAATATATATATTTAACGAGGACCACAAACAGGAGCCAGTGCACCAATTTGTGGCTTCAGCCAAAAGACCCCTTTTTTGGGGGCAACAATTAGCGTCGCCGACGGAGGCAACTATAGCCAACTGTCGTGGTATCCTATAAGCCCAAGAGAAGAAAAACAAATGCTAGAAACTAGCGCGGATCGATACATAAAAAAAGAGAGGAGAATTATTGTGGGCATGTCCGCTAGCAATGAACAGTAAAATGAAAAGTTAGAATGGTAACCCGTACGACACGTGTTTCTGCTCATTGGCTTCATCAGGCCCACGTATGTGACTGTGCCTCTCAACATAAGTCGAGATGCACAACGTCACATACGCAGTTACGGGTGTAACCTTAAGAAAAGGGGAAAAAAAATATATATATTTAACGAGGACCACAAACAGGAGCCAGTGCACCAATTTGTGGTTTCAGCCAAAAGACCCCTTTTTTGGGGGCAACAATTAGCGTCGCCGACGGAGGCAACTATAGCCAACTGTCGTGGTATCCTATAAGCCCAAGAGAAGAAAAACAAATGCTAGAAACTAGCGCGGATCGATACATAAAAAAAGAGAGGAGAATTATTGTGGGCATGTCCGCTAGCAATGAACAGTAAAATGAAAAGTTAGAATGGTAACCCGTACGACACGTGTTTCTGCTCATTGGCTTCATCAGGCCCACGTATGTGACTGTGCCTCTCAACATAAGTCGAGATGCACAACGTCACATACGCAGTTACGGGTGTAACCTTAAGAAAAGGGGAAAAAAAAATATATATATTTAACGAGGACCACAAACAGGAGCCAGTGCACCAATTTGTGGCTTCAGCCAAAAGACCCCTTTTTTGGGGGCAACAATTAGCGTCGCCGACGGAGGCAACTATAGCCAACTGTCGTGGTATCCTATAAGCCCAAGAGAAGAAAAACAAATGCTAGAAACTAGCGCGGATCGATACATAAAAAAAGAGAGGAGAATTATTGTGGGCATGTCCGCTAGCAATGAACAGTAAAATGAAAAGTTAGAATGGTAACCCGTACGACACGTGTTTCTGCTCATTGGCTTCATCAGGCCCACGTATGTGACTGTGCCTCTCAACATAAGTCGAGATGCACAACGTCACATACGCAGTTACGGGTGTAACCTTAAGAAAAGGGGAAAAAAAATATATATATTTAACGAGGACCACAAACAGGAGCCAGTGCACCAATTTGTGGCTTCAGCCAAAAGACCCCTTTTTTGGGGGCAACAATTAGCGTCGCCGACGGAGGCAACTATAGCCAACTGTCGTGGTATCCTATAAGCCCAAGAGAAGAAAAACAAATGCTAGAAACTAGCGCGGATCGATACATAAAAAAAGAGAGGAGAATTATTGTGGGCATGTCCGCTAGCAATGAACAGTAAAATGAAAAGTTAGAATGGTAACCCGTACGACACGTGTTTCTGCTCATTGGCTTCATCAGGCCCACGTATGTGACTGTGCCTCTCAACATAAGTCGAGATGCACAACGTCACATACGCAGTTACGGGTGTAACCTTAAGAAAAGGGGAAAAAAAAATATATATATTTAACGAGGACCACAAACAGGAGCCAGTGCACCAATTTGTGGCTTCAGCCAAAAGACCCCTTTTTTGGGGGCAACAATTAGCGTCGCCGACGGAGGCAACTATAGCCAACTGTCGTGGTATCCTATAAGCCCAAGAGAAGAAAAACAAATGCTAGAAACTAGCGCGGATCGATACATAAAAAAAGAGAGGAGAATTATTGTGGGCATGTCCGCTAGCAATGAACAGTAAAATGAAAAGTTAGAATGGTAACCCGTACGACACGTGTTTCTGCTCATTGGCTTCATCAGGCCCACGTATGTGACTGTGCCTCTCAACATAAGTCGAGATGCACAACGTCACATACGCAGTTACGGGTGTAACCTTAAGAAAAGGGGAAAAAAAATATATATATTTAACGAGGACCACAAACAGGAGCCAGTGCACCAATTTGTGGCTTCAGCCAAAAGACCCCTTTTTTGGGGGCAACAATTAGCGTCGCCGACGGAGGCAACTATAGCCAACTGTCGTGGTATCCTATAAGCCCAAGAGAAGAAAAACAAATAGTTGGCTATAGTTGCCTCCGTCGGCGACGCTAATTGTTGCCCCCAAAAAAGGGGTCTTTTGGCTGAAGCCACAAATTGGTGCACTGGCTCCTGTTTGTGGTCCTCGTTAAATATATATATTTTTTTTCCCCTTTTCTTAAGGTTACACCCGTAACTGCGTATGTGACGTTGTGCATCTCGACTTATGTTGAGAGGCACAGTCACATACGTGGGCCTGATGAAGCCAATGAGCAGAAACACGTGTCGTACGGGTTACCATTCTAACTTTTCATTTTACTGTTCATTGCTAGCGGACATGCCCACAATAATTCTCCTCTCTTTTTTTATGTATCGATCCGCGCTAGTTTCTAGCATTTGTTTTTCTTCTCTTGGGCTTATAGGATACCACGACAGTTGGCTATAGTTGCCTCCGTCGGCGACGCTAATTGTTGCCCCCAAAAAAGGGGTCTTTTGGCTGAAGCCACAAATTGGTGCACTGGCTCCTGTTTGTGGTCCTCGTTAAATATATATATTTTTTTTTCCCCTTTTCTTAAGGTTACACCCGTAACTGCGTATGTGACGTTGTGCATCTCGACTTATGTTGAGAGGCACAGTCACATACGTGGGCCTGATGAAGCCAATGAGCAGAAACACGTGTCGTACGGGTTACCATTCTAACTTTTCATTTTACTGTTCATTGCTAGCGGACATGCCCACAATAATTCTCCTCTCTTTTTTTATGTATCGATCCGCGCTAGTTTCTAGCATTTGTTTTTCTTCTCTTGGGCTTATAGGATACCACGACAGTTGGCT
This sequence comes from Philopedon plagiatum, assembly GCA_963971165.1. NCBI lineage: Eukaryota > Metazoa > Arthropoda > Insecta > Coleoptera > Curculionidae > Philopedon > Philopedon plagiatum. The sequence goes on along the minus strand of OZ020193.1, from coordinate 45,915,177 downwards.
ATAGTTGCCTCCGTCGGCGACGCTAATTGTTGCCCCCAAAAAAGGGGTCTTTTGGCTGAAGCCACAAATTGGTGCACTGGCTCCTGTTTGTGGTCCTCGTTAAATATATATATTTTTTTTCCCCTTTTCTTAAGGTTACACCCGTAACTGCGTATGTGACGTTGTGCATCTCGACTTATGTTGAGAGGCACAGTCACATACGTGGGCCTGATGAAGCCAATGAGCAGAAACACGTGTCGTACGGGTTACCATTCTAACTTTTCATTTTACTGTTCATTGCTAGCGGACATGCCCACAATAATTCTCCTCTCTTTTTTTATGTATCGATCCGCGCTAGTTTCTAGCATTTGTTTTTCTTCTCTTGGGCTTATAGGATACCACGACAGTTGGCTATAGTTGCCTCCGTCGGCGACGCTAATTGTTGCCCCCAAAAAAGGGGTCTTTTGGCTGAAGCCACAAATTGGTGCACTGGCTCCTGTTTGTGGTCCTCGTTAAATATATATATTTTTTTTTCCCCTTTTCTTAAGGTTACACCCGTAACTGCGTATGTGACGTTGTGCATCTCGACTTATGTTGAGAGGCACAGTCACATACGTGGGCCTGATGAAGCCAATGAGCAGAAACACGTGTCGTACGGGTTACCATTCTAACTTTTCATTTTACTGTTCATTGCTAGCGGACATGCCCACAATAATTCTCCTCTCTTTTTTTATGTATCGATCCGCGCTAGTTTCTAGCATTTGTTTTTCTTCTCTTGGGCTTATAGGATACCACGACAGTTGGCTATAGTTGCCTCCGTCGGCGACGCTAATTGTTGCCCCCAAAAAAGGGGTCTTTTGGCTGAAGCCACAAATTGGTGCACTGGCTCCTGTTTGTGGTCCTCGTTAAATATATATATTTTTTTTCCCCTTTTCTTAAGGTTACACCCGTAACTGCGTATGTGACGTTGTGCATCTCGACTTATGTTGAGAGGCACAGTCACATACGTGGGCCTGATGAAGCCAATGAGCAGAAACACGTGTCGTACGGGTTACCATTCTAACTTTTCATTTTACTGTTCATTGCTAGCGGACATGCCCACAATAATTCTCCTCTCTTTTTTTATGTATCGATCCGCGCTAGTTTCTAGCATTTGTTTTTCTTCTCTTGGGCTTATAGGATACCACGACAGTTGGCTATAGTTGCCTCCGTCGGCGACGCTAATTGTTGCCCCCAAAAAAGGGGTCTTTTGGCTGAAGCCACAAATTGGTGCACTGGCTCCTGTTTGTGGTCCTCGTTAAATATATATATTTTTTTTCCCCTTTTCTTAAGGTTACACCCGTAACTGCGTATGTGACGTTGTGCATCTCGACTTATGTTGAGAGGCACAGTCACATACGTGGGCCTGATGAAGCCAATGAGCAGAAACACGTGTCGTACGGGTTACCATTCTAACTTTTCATTTTACTGTTCATTGCTAGCGGACATGCCCACAATAATTCTCCTCTCTTTTTTTATGTATCGATCCGCGCTAGTTTCTAGCATTTGTTTTTCTTCTCTTGGGCTTATAGGATACCACGACAGTTGGCTATAGTTGCCTCCGTCGGCGACGCTAATTGTTGCCCCCAAAAAAGGGGTCTTTTGGCTGAAGCCACAAATTGGTGCACTGGCTCCTGTTTGTGGTCCTCGTTAAATATATATATTTTTTTTCCCCTTTTCTTAAGGTTACACCCGTAACTGCGTATGTGACGTTGTGCATCTCGACTTATGTTGAGAGGCACAGTCACATACGTGGGCCTGATGAAGCCAATGAGCAGAAACACGTGTCGTACGGGTTACCATTCTAACTTTTCATTTTACTGTTCATTGCTAGCGGACATGCCCACAATAATTCTCCTCTCTTTTTTTATGTATCGATCCGCGCTAGTTTCTAGCATTTGTTTTTCTTCTCTTGGGCTTATAGGATACCACGACAGTTGGCTATAGTTGCCTCCGTCGGCGACGCTAATTGTTGCCCCCAAAAAAGGGGTCTTTTGGCTGAAGCCACAAATTGGTGCACTGGCTCCTGTTTGTGGTCCTCGTTAAATATATATATTTTTTTTTCCCCTTTTCTTAAGGTTACACCCGTAACTGCGTATGTGACGTTGTGCATCTCGACTTATGTTGAGAGGCACAGTCACATACGTGGGCCTGATGAAGCCAATGAGCAGAAACACGTGTCGTACGGGTTACCATTCTAACTTTTCATTTTACTGTTCATTGCTAGCGGACATGCCCACAATAATTCTCCTCTCTTTTTTTATGTATCGATCCGCGCTAGTTTCTAGCATTTGTTTTTCTTCTCTTGGGCTTATAGGATACCACGACAGTTGGCTATAGTTGCCTCCGTCGGCGACGCTAATTGTTGCCCCCAAAAAAGGGGTCTTTTGGCTGAAGCCACAAATTGGTGCACTGGCTCCTGTTTGTGGTCCTCGTTAAATATATATATTTTTTTTCCCCTTTTCTTAAGGTTACACCCGTAACTGCGTATGTGACGTTGTGCATCTCGACTTATGTTGAGAGGCACAGTCACATACGTGGGCCTGATGAAGCCAATGAGCAGAAACACGTGTCGTACGGGTTACCATTCTAACTTTTCATTTTACTGTTCATTGCTAGCGGACATGCCCACAATAATTCTCCTCTCTTTTTTTATGTATCGATCCGCGCTAGTTTCTAGCATTTGTTTTTCTTCTCTTGGGCTTATAGGATACCACGACAGTTGGCTATAGTTGCCTCCGTCGGCGACGCTAATTGTTGCCCCCAAAAAAGGGGTCTTTTGGCTGAAGCCACAAATTGGTGCACTGGCTCCTGTTTGTGGTCCTCGTTAAATATATATATATTTTTTTTCCCCTTTTCTTAAGGTTACACCCGTAACTGCGTATGTGACGTTGTGCATCTCGACTTATGTTGAGAGGCACAGTCACATACGTGGGCCTGATGAAGCCAATGAGCAGAAACACGTGTCGTACGGGTTACCATTCTAACTTTTCATTTTACTGTTCATTGCTAGCGGACATGCCCACAATAATTCTCCTCTCTTTTTTTATGTATCGATCCGCGCTAGTTTCTAGCATTTGTTTTTCTTCTCTTGGGCTTATAGGATACCACGACAGTTGGCTATAGTTGCCTCCGTCGGCGACGCTAATTGTTGCCCCCAAAAAAGGGGTCTTTTGGCTGAAGCCACAAATTGGTGCACTGGCTCCTGTTTGTGGTCCTCGTTAAATATATATATTTTTTTTCCCCTTTTCTTAAGGTTACACCCGTAACTGCGTATGTGACGTTGTGCATCTCGACTTATGTTGAGAGGCACAGTCACATACGTGGGCCTGATGAAGCCAATGAGCAGAAACACGTGTCGTACGGGTTACCATTCTAACTTTTCATTTTACTGTTCATTGCTAGCGGACATGCCCACAATAATTCTCCTCTCTTTTTTTATGTATCGATCCGCGCTAGTTTCTAGCATTTGTTTTTCTTCTCTTGGGCTTATAGGATACCACGACAGTTGGCTATAGTTGCCTCCGTCGGCGACGCTAATTGTTGCCCCCAAAAAAGGGGTCTTTTGGCTGAAGCCACAAATTGGTGCACTGGCTCCTGTTTGTGGTCCTCGTTAAATATATATATTTTTTTTTCCCCTTTTCTTAAGGTTACACCCGTAACTGCGTATGTGACGTTGTGCATCTCGACTTATGTTGAGAGGCACAGTCACATACGTGGGCCTGATGAAGCCAATGAGCAGAAACACGTGTCGTACGGGTTACCATTCTAACTTTTCATTTTACTGTTCATTGCTAGCGGACATGCCCACAATAATTCTCCTCTCTTTTTTTATGTATCGATCCGCGCTAGTTTCTAGCATTTGTTTTTCTTCTCTTGGGCTTATAGGATACCACGACAGTTGGCTATAGTTGCCTCCGTCGGCGACGCTAATTGTTGCCCCCAAAAAAGGGGTCTTTTGGCTGAAGCCACAAATTGGTGCACTGGCTCCTGTTTGTGGTCCTCGTTAAATATATATATTTTTTTTCCCCTTTTCTTAAGGTTACACCCGTAACTGCGTATGTGACGTTGTGCATCTCGACTTATGTTGAGAGGCACAGTCACATACGTGGGCCTGATGAAGCCAATGAGCAGAAACACGTGTCGTACGGGTTACCATTCTAACTTTTCATTTTACTGTTCATTGCTAGCGGACATGCCCACAATAATTCTCCTCTCTTTTTTTATGTATCGATCCGCGCTAGTTTCTAGCATTTGTTTTTCTTCTCTTGGGCTTATAGGATACCACGACAGTTGGCTATAGTTGCCTCCGTCGGCGACGCTAATTGTTGCCCCCAAAAAAGGGGTCTTTTGGCTGAAGCCACAAATTGGTGCACTGGCTCCTGTTTGTGGTCCTCGTTAAATATATATATTTTTTTTTCCCCTTTTCTTAAGGTTACACCCGTAACTGCGTATGTGACGTTGTGCATCTCGACTTATGTTGAGAGGCACAGTCACATACGTGGGCCTGATGAAGCCAATGAGCAGAAACACGTGTCGTACGGGTTACCATTCTAACTTTTCATTTTACTGTTCATTGCTAGCGGACATGCCCACAATAATTCTCCTCTCTTTTTTTATGTATCGATCCGCGCTAGTTTCTAGCATTTGTTTTTCTTCTCTTGGGCTTATAGGATACCACGACAGTTGGCTATAGTTGCCTCCGTCGGCGACGCTAATTGTTGCCCCCAAAAAAGGGGTCTTTTGGCTGAAGCCACAAATTGGTGCACTGGCTCCTGTTTGTGGTCCTCGTTAAATATATATATTTTTTTTCCCCTTTTCTTAAGGTTACACCCGTAACTGCGTATGTGACGTTGTGCATCTCGACTTATGTTGAGAGGCACAGTCACATACGTGGGCCTGATGAAGCCAATGAGCAGAAACACGTGTCGTACGGGTTACCATTCTAACTTTTCATTTTACTGTTCATTGCTAGCGGACATGCCCACAATAATTCTCCTCTCTTTTTTTATGTATCGATCCGCGCTAGTTTCTAGCATTTGTTTTTCTTCTCTTGGGCTTATAGGATACCACGACAGTTGGCTATAGTTGCCTCCGTCGGCGACGCTAATTGTTGCCCCCAAAAAAGGGGTCTTTTGGCTGAAGACACAAATTGGTGCACTGGCTCCTGTTTGTGGTCCTCGTTAAATATATATATTTTTTTTTCCCCTTTTCTTAAGGTTACACCCGTAACTGCGTATGTGACGTTGTGCATCTCGACTTATGTTGAGAGGCACAGTCACATACGTGGGCCTGATGAAGCCAATGAGCAGAAACACGTGTCGTACGGGTTACCATTCTAACTTTTCATTTTACTGTTCATTGCTAGCGGACATGCCCACAATAATTCTCCTCTCTTTTTTTATGTATCGATCCGCGCTAGTTTCTAGCATTTGTTTTTCTTCTCTTGGGCTTATAGGATACCACGACAGTTGGCTATAGTTGCCTCCGTCGGCGACGCTAATTGTTGCCCCCAAAAAAGGGGTCTTTTGGCTGAAGCCACAAATTGGTGCACTGGCTCCTGTTTGTGGTCCTCGTTAAATATATATATTTTTTTTCCCCTTTTCTTAAGGTTACACCCGTAACTGCGTATGTGACGTTGTGCATCTCGACTTATGTTGAGAGGCACAGTCACATACGTGGGCCTGATGAAGCCAATGAGCAGAAACACGTGTCGTACGGGTTACCATTCTAACTTTTCATTTTACTGTTCATTGCTAGCGGACATGCCCACAATAATTCTCCTCTCTTTTTTTATGTATCGATCCGCGCTAGTTTCTAGCATTTGTTTTTCTTCTCTTGGGCTTATAGGATACCACGACAGTTGGCTATAGTTGCCTCCGTCGGCGACGCTAATTGTTGCCCCCAAAAAAGGGGTCTTTTGGCTGAAGCCACAAATTGGTGCACTGGCTCCTGTTTGTGGTCCTCGTTAAATATATATATTTTTTTTTCCCCTTTTCTTAAGGTTACACCCGTAACTGCGTATGTGACGTTGTGCATCTCGACTTATGTTGAGAGGCACAGTCACATACGTGGGCCTGATGAAGCCAATGAGCAGAAACACGTGTCGTACGGGTTACCATTCTAACTTTTCATTTTACTGTTCATTGCTAGCGGACATGCCCACAATAATTCTCCTCTCTTTTTATATATATATATATATATATATATATATATATATATATATATATATATATATATATATATATATATATATATATATATATATATATATATATATATATATATATATATCTTGTTGCAATATCTCGCAAACAATTGGCTGGCGCGCGGGAATAGTAGTATAAGTCAAAATTCGCTGTTTTGAGTTATTAGCTAATAAAGTTAAAATACTGTTCTGAAATTGACGAAATAACTTATGAAATTATTTTTTTTGGCAATTTTATAAAATATTATAGCTCGTTAGGTAGAATAGAAAATATATTTGTTTTTATTATCTAAACAGAAAAAAAACGACATATACTACTTTCCCCAAGAAAAATGCTAAACGTGGCATACTTATACTATCTGGCACTAACTAAAGATAATAAACAAAAACTTACTTTTATTACAAAAAACTCACTTTTATTAAAAAAAACTATTGGTAACATTGTTTGAACTAAACAAAACAATACAGAAATAATATCTTATTCGGTGTTTAAATCTTCGTAATCTTCCTCAGCCTCTATGATCGGATCTTGAAGGTTACTCTTTGACACTAAACTTTTATAAAAGTGGTGAAACGTTTCATCGATATAAGGTAACAATTCAAGTAAATTTTGTTTCGTTTCAGTACTAATTGGATTTGGATATTTCAATAACTGAGGCATTGGTATATTAGTGTTTTGCCGAATTCCTCTCCTCTTAAAATGGATACTTTTAAACTCGATCTCTGGGTCAAGTGTTTCTTTGTACAAAATTACTCCTACTTCTTTGGCGTATCGAAGCCATTTTATGTTTTGCCAAACAACTTTTTCACCGTGATCATTCGTTTTCTTTTTTTGAAAAATATTCTTTGATAGAGAAGCGAAATCATAAAAATCATCCTTTGTCATCTCAGTGACTCTAAATGGTTTTGATTTGCCTGACTGGTACCAATCACGAGGATGATGTATAGGCGACTCATATTTAGATTTTTTTTTTCAATAATAGAATGATCCCAATCCGACTCCATATGGGTATGCCCTGGTACTAGAAACTTGTGATCAATGATATTAAGACTGTTTAGATTTTGCACCAATAAAGTAAACATTATAGCCAAGCGCCAGTTTTTATTTTGTCCGGCGCAGGTATCTGAGTAGAGAGTAATATGATTAATTTCAGGAGGAAGAGACTCAGTAAGATGTTTATACAAACAAGAAGCTATATTATTGGCACCACGGCCTGATATACCCTCATGCCACATCATATTAAATGATGAATTATCATCACATCTATGAATTGTTAAGTTAAAAGTCCACAACTGACGTTTATAAAAAGCAACAGAAGTAACGAGAGCAGGTGTTGGCAAGCACTGTTGCAAATCAAATGTAAACGTCAGCCTAGTGCCATCTGTTTTTGATTTTTCCTTATCTAGCCTCTTGTACGTGTACGCGATTTCAGATTCCTTCTGATGGTTTCTTAGGTCTTCCTGTGCTTTTTCAACTTCTAATTGATTTTTAGTGATTTTTATTATCATGTTCAGTTTGTCACAATTTTGACAAGTGTCTTTGTGTGGACTTTTTATCTTAATATTCATTTTTTTAAACACATTTTCGTAAATTCTTCTACTTACAATTCGGTTTCCATGGTTCTATTTAGTGTACTCTTCATACATTCTTGATAATGTAAAGTGAGGGGGAAGATAACGTTAGTAGACTGTTGTCGGCAATAATGGCTTTCATATGCTGGTACAGAAAGGATATGTTTTCTCACTAATTCCTTGTCCACGTCAGATACTTTATTTTTTGGAGCCTTGACCCCCGCTGGTCATCTTCTATAACACCTGATATTGAATTAAGTTTTTTGGCTAAAACTGTTGTAATAAAACCATCTGATATATTGAAAGTAGCTTTGAAGCAATTTTTGCAAATAGTTACCAATTGACCGTCAATTCGAATATAATATATAAAAGTAAACTGCCTGTTCTTTTGTTTATTTTCTTCACTAATTTTTTTTCAACTTTATTGATTAGATCAGCAATAAACGCTACCTTCTTATTGTGTGTATCGATGGACCAGTAATCTTGAAAAACAGCATGTCTTTTTTTTTCATCTATGCGATTTTTACAGTTTTGTCTACATTTTTTTAAATCTTTACATACTCTAGCTTGGATTTTCTTTCCTTTTTTAGTTATGTATTCCTTACCCATGTTTCGCATTAGCTTTCTTTCAGCCCTTACTTTTCTAGTTTCCCCTTTCCTCAGCCTTGAATTATTTTCTTTGTGACCTAGTGGAACCCGATTACAATTTTTTAAACGTTTTTGTTTGTTACTTAACAATTCTTCATCTGAACTTACGTCGCTGGCTACTGGTTCAAAGTTGGGATCATTATAACTGTCGTCGGAATCTAAAGGGGCTATTTTGTCACTGGAGTTAACAATAAATTGACTTTGTTCTGTTTCAAGCTCATTAACAGATTCTAAGTCATCCATTACGGTATCGTTAATATAATTTATTGGCTTATTAATTTCAATTTCAGGTATTACCTTAAAACCTTCATCAGTATTGCTTTCGATATGAGAAGTGCTTAAAAAACCTTCATTTAACGAATCTTCATGTCCTAAGACGGGCGATGACCAGGAAATATCTTCAAAAATTAGTTTGTATGGGGATGGAACTGACCTTGCTGGACTTGAGCCTAAAACAAAATGATTAATTGAAAACATTTAAAGTTTTGTATTAAATGAGAGCAGTATACTTACCGTGGCTAGATTCTAAAGGCTCTTTGCATAGACTAATAATGTGTTTTGTTCGGTTTGACGCCATTTTCTGCTATTTTTTAAGCGCATCAACCTCTTGTGCACGCGTCTGGAAGTAAACTAAAACAGACCGTTACTAAAATTATTGAAAGCGACCTCACAAACCTGTGTAAACTAGTATAAGTTGGAGCATAATTTCTACCGGGTGACTGTGAAAATTAATATAAGTCGAACTTATACTATTTATCATAAACTATTTTTTGTGTTAAGTAGCATAAGTGTACTTATTCTTTTTTTCCCTACCGACTCTTACACGTTTTTTGACATCAACCAATGGAACATTTTTTTTCGACCAATTAAAACCTGGATGGACATATACTAGTATTCCCACTTGAAGCAGAGTACCGTTTTAATACCAATTCTGAACGTATCCCATTTTTCACAAAAATCGACTTATGCTACTATTCCCGCGCACCAGCCAATTGACTTTAGAGGAAGGGTGGTTTATACAAAAGATGTTGATTTTCCAACGCACAATTCAAAAATTGAATAATATACAGCGTGTTCTATTTAAAAAATCAAAGTTGACAAATGCCGAACTTTTATGGCACACCCTGTATATAATCAAATATTTTTAGAATGTGTAAAAAATGAGAACAAAATCGACGTGTTTCTGCGTTTTCTGAAAATGTATAGTTTCGTAAAAAACTAGGTGTTTCTAGGCTTTATGCCCTCCCTGTATATACAGGGTGTTAGTGAGTAAGTGCGACAAACTTCAGGGGGTGATTCTATATGAAAAAATAATGATAGTTTGCTATATAACTTTTGTCCGCAAATGCTTTGATTTCCGAGATACAGGGTGTTAAAGTTTTTATTAAAAAGTGACGATTTATTTATTGCTCTGAAACCCATCAAGATATGCAAATGAAATTTGGTAGGTTTTAAGAGGTAGTTATTGCGCATTTTCTGACATGCAATTAAGAATTTTATGTTTATCATTGGCGCGCATAAGGGTAATAATCTCAATTTTTTTAAAGAAAAAAATGGTACGCCACTGAGATATATCAAACTAAAAACAATTTTTGAATTTCTCATTCAATTTGTGACAAAAAATCTCTCTTGCCTTTTTTTCGTATTGGGCGCCGTTTTTATGCAAAAAAATAAAACATCTTAACACGTATTTTTCATTTCTTTAATACATTATTAAAAACTATCTAATACAATAACATTAAAGCAGAACAATAACAGAAAATAACACTAATAAATAAATAGGCGCAAAGCTACAACAAATGTTGAAAATGACCTCCCTCAGACGTGATACAAGATTCAACTCTTCGCGTCATTGATTGTATTCGCGCAAATATTCCTGGTGTATTTCTTATTGTCTCACAGCCGGCTATAATTCGATTGCTCAGGTCTTCAACATTTTCGACGGGAGTGGGATAAACTAACGACTTAAGAAAACGCCAAATACAAAAATCTAGACAATTTAAATCCGGCGATCGAGCAGGCCAATTTTCCGTACCTCCCCTACCTATCCAACGATTTGGATATACTGTATCTAAGTGATTACGTACATTAATGCTAAAATGGGTTGGTGCGCCATCATGCATGAACCAGAAGTGTTGTCTCAGCTGTAGAGGGATTTCTTCTAAAAGAGCACCTAGCTCTTCCTGCAGGAAATTAAGGTAAGAGTCGCCTGTTAGTCGTTGTGGGAGGAAATATGGACCGACTAAATGATCATCAATTACCCCAAGCCATACATTTACTGAAAACTGATACTGAAAATGAGCTTCACAGATTCCATGTGGATTTTCCTCAGCCCATAAGTGATTGTTATGGAAATTTTGTATACTCTGTCGTCCAAAATTAGCCTCGTCAGTAAACAAAACGCCGTTTAAAAAATTAGGAATTTGAGCGATTTGATGAAGAATCCAATGGCAAAAAACTAGGCGCGGAAAAAAGTCTCTAGGTAGTAGAGCTTGCACACGTTGAATGTGAAACGGATACAATTGCTGTTCTTTAAGAATTTTAGATACAGTAAAGTTGCTTACATTCAATACGTTGGCAATTTTTCCAGTAATTGTTTCAGGTGACTCCGCAATTAACTCGAGAACTGTTGCCTCTAGTTGCACAGTTCGTACTTCTCGAGGGCGTCCGCAGTCAGCCGTTTGTTTCTTAAATGTACCATTTTCGCGCAAACGTTGGTGCAGACGAGCAAATATTGTGTGATGGGGTACTCTACGTCCTGGATACAACTCAGCATACAATCGTCGAGCTTGCCGACCATTTCCATTACTTCGACCATAGACAAAATGCATGTCTGACAATTCCGCATTTGTATAATTTTCCATTCTTTTCGATAAAAGAAAAATTAATTACTTATTAACATTAATGCTATACCAAACTAAAAGCTTAAAAATGAAGAAACTCTAATAATTTGACATTTCGTTGAAATATTCGTATTTAACAGAATGTTGACAGTAGCCTACTAGATGATGTATCAAAAGAAATGAAAAATACGTGTTAAGATGTTTTATTTTTTTGCATAAAAACGGCGCCCAATACGAAAAAAAGGCAAGAGAGATTTTTTGTCACAAATTGAATGAGAAATTCAAAAATTGTTTTTAGTTTGATATATCTCAGTGGCATACCATTTTTTTTCTTTAAAAAATTGAGATTATTACCCTTATGCGCGCCAATGATAAACATAAAATTCTTAATTGCTTGTCAGAAAATGCGCAATAACTACCTCTTAAAACCTACCAAATTTCATTTGCATATCTCGATGGGTTTCAGAGCAATAAATAAATTGTCACTTTTTAATAAAAACTTTAACACCCTGTATATCGGAAATCAAAGCATTTGCGGACAAAAGTTATATAGCAAACTATCATTATTTTTTCATATAGAATCACCCCCTGAAGTTTGTCGCACTTATTCACTAACACCCTGTATACAGCGTGTGTGTGAATATTGGCAACATATGGAAAACTTTTTTGTCTTCGACTTTATAAAAAAAAACTTATTCTTCATAAAAAGTTGTGCTTACCTCAAAAAGTCCTAATCTGTGAAAAAATCACAGAAATAACATACAGGGTGGTCAAAAAATAAGAAAATGTGCTATTATGCTAAGAGTAAAGTGCCATAAATTTACAAGATACAAAAAATTCATTAAAAAAAAGTTGTTCACAATTAAATTTAATGTCAAAATGTAAAATCACAGCCACCTACGAACAAAAAATATTTTCTTCTATTTTTTCTTTCCTAAGATATGGAAAACTTCATTATTTCGGATTTTAGAAGAGTCCGCTTTCTTTATAAAAAGTTTTGCTGAGAAGTCCTGAGGAGGTGTGAACAAATCAACAAAATAACGTACAGGGTATAAAAAAAACAAGAAATGGTTTTCTTATTAAGCTTCAGCTGAGCCACCATCATTTTCAATGCATTTAACGAGGTTTTTTCTAAATCTTCGAACTGCGTTTTCAATTTCAGATCCTTGTAATTCGTTGCAGGCTTGTGTAATTCTGTTTCTAATTCATTGGCAGTTGCAGGTCTGTCCTTATAAACAATTTCTTTTATTCTTCCCCATAGGTAGTAATCTAAAGGGGCGAGGTCAGGTGACCTTTCAGGCCAATTTGTAAATTGGTTGTCATTATAAGTAGCCAATCCATCTATTTGTGAAGTTTACGTTAAGCCATTCCCTTACTTGCGCGGAAAAATGGCAAGGCGCTCCTTCAAGTTGGCATATTAATCCATGCCTTGTAGCTAATGGCAACTCTTCAAATTCTGTTTGTAAAAAATTTAGAAAAATGTTCCCGTTTAAATTAACGTCAAAAAAGACCGGTCTCAAAATCATATTTCCCACAATACCACACCATACGTTTATTTTTTTCTGAAGTTTGGCTTCTGCATTCAACCACCCAGGGAGGATTTTCGGTGCTCCAATAGCGGGAGTTTTGCGACGAAAAAATGCCATTTGTAGTAAAGGTCGCCTCATCGGAAAACAATATTTTATAAGCAAAATTTCTGTCATCCTCAAAATGACCCATCATCCAAAAACAAAAATCTAGCCTAATATCCTTATCTCCTAGTAACAACGAATGTATAAATTTTGGTTTGAATGGTTTCTAGTGGTTTTTTTTAAACTTTTCTTATAAAATTAACATTAAACTCCAAGTCCCGGAGTCGCTGATTCAAACTTACTCTAGGATGTTCCTGCACATGAAGTATAATATCTAATTCATCTTCACTTTCGTTACCCTCTTCATTTCTTGCTGGATCATTAAATTTTAAAAAGTTTGGGGAACAAGTTTTAAATTTTGCTATAATGCGAACTACTGTGGAATGGGTGATATTGTATCGTTCAGGATGATTTGCATTGAATTCGTTTTGCAGTATCTCTAAATGGCCGGTAATTATTGCCCACAATAAGCACAATTTCTACCTTTTCTTGGTTACTCAGTCGCATTTTCAAGCAATTAATTTTTAACAATGACATTGGCATCCAAAAAAAATTGAGGTATTTTTTGTTCGTAGGTGGTTGTGATTATACACCTTGACATTAAATTTGATTCTAAACAACTTTTTTTAATAACTTTTTTTTATATCTTTTGAAATAATGGTACTTTACTCTTAGCATAATATCACATTTTCTTATTTTGTGACCACCCTGTATATCATTTCTGTGATTTTTTTCACAGATTAGGACTTTTTGAGGTAAGCACAACTTTTTATGAAGAATAAGTTTTTTTTTATATAAAATCGAAGATAAAAAAGTTTTCCATATGTTGCCAATACTCACACACACGCTGTATACATATATATATATATATATATATATATATATATATATATATATATATATATATATATATATATATATATATATATATATATATATATACAGGGTGTCTGGAAAAGGTCTGTACAAAACGCTACCACGTATTCGTGAGACTAAAATAAGACGATTTAACCCAACTTACCTATATCCAAAAGTGTTTCATTAGGGCGCTAACAACGAAGCACTCACAGTCAATAAAAGTCTTACCTGCGTTGAGTACGAATACAAGACGGCAAAACCTTTAAATCATGGTTGCACTGTTTACTTAAGGCGCATAAAAAATCTTTCAAAAATACACTATTTCAAGTAAAGACTCACATTTCACATTTCATCCAAATTGCTAAAGGCAATATTTTTTTTATTAAGAATAATAATTTTTAAAATAAAATCTTTGATGTTCGTTAGCGCCTTAACGAAACACTTTTGGATATAGGTAAGTTGGGTTAAATCGTCTTATTTTAGTCTAAGGAATACCTGGTAGCTTTTTGTACAGACCTTTTACTGACACCCTGTATATATATATATATATATATATATATATATATATATATATATATATATATATATATATATATATATATATATATATATATATGTTACGCCGAATTTGCGTAATTGCCGATTTCATGTAATCGGCAAATTTTTGCTGAATTCGTGAAATAAGCAGCAGGGTTGCCTTGAATTTTCCTATTAGGCACACAGTTCTTCAATAATTTAAGCTTATGTGATATTACAAACATGTTATTAGCAAAAACAGCATGTATTCTTTCTGCATAATAATATAGCATTTTAAGTATATAGACTAACTTTTTTTATATAAAAATAAATTATCTATTATGACAACTTTTTCCAGCATGGCAAGCTGGATTACATAAATAGTTGTTTTGTAAACATTTGCACCTCTTTGATGTGCACATTTTAGTACAATTACATCTTTTATACCCTTGACCAGAACCTACTGAACCTTTACGAACAAGCATTCGAACGCTGGTTTCATAATCAGGCACGTCACTTAATTTCAACTTCTTAAATTTTGTCGACTGTAGGGAATTCCTTTCTAGCCAGGTATCTACAATGCCATGCTTTGTACCAATTCTAAATTTTCCTTCCTTTTCTGCTATAACTACTCCAATAAGATTGGCTGGATCGCCTCTTCCTCTGTCAAATGCGCTGATACCTATAAAAAGTTAAATAACATTTTATTGTGGAAAAAGCTACTAAATAGTTTGTTTTCACCTAGAAGCACATTATCTCCAATGGTAAATGATCCCAATTTTTTATTTGATCTGTCAGTCATTTTCTTAGCTTGCTTTAAAATATTTTCATGAGCGGTTTTTCTTAAGTCAACAGCAGGATGCTCTTGTTGTTCTTTATTATATCGGTGCTTTGTGTACTCTCGGAAACAAGTTCTTGTAAAACCATCCCCTTATTTTCATTTTGCAACGTATTGTCAATAAGCTAAAAAGAAGAATATTGTATTTTGGTCTTAAATATCACAAATGATTTTCTACTCACATCATTGCTCAAAATAACGACATTTATGTTCTCTACATAGTTCATGTTGTCATCGGCGATCACTGTTTGAAGTTCAGTAACAAGTACTTCGTTAGGCAAACTTAAACATGGTTGTGTGCTGTGATCAACCTGAAATTGTTTTATTTAAAAATATATTTTTTTGGATGCTTTTTTATTTTAATTTATTTTTACTAATGCCTACCTCATTGTCCACAAAAATATCATACTCATCTTCCTTGTTTAAGTTATTGTCTGTCTGTCTCATGTTGTTTATATTGTCAAGCGCGGAAGCAGTGTCTGCTGTAAGCTCAGGTTATTGGCTGTAGATCAGACTTTCTGTATGATTCCCTATTATTATATCTGCTTGTAGTGCCATATCTTCTAATTTTTTATCTTTACCAGATATTATTGTCCCATGTTCCTCAACGCCATCACTGGATTTATTATCTGAGCCTTTTAATAATTCATTCATATCTTCTTCTAATATCCCGTTGTTAATAGCGGCCAGAAATTCTTTTGGTATTTTAGATCCTGGACCTACATATTTTTGGGGGTTGTCCAAAAATAGCTTTGTAAGGCTCCATTTTTATTGCATCATGATAAGTAGTATGTATTCCCCATTGAATACATTTCAATCCCAAGGACCAAGAAGAAGTGTCATGGTCTCGCATCCAAGCCACTAACGAATCTTTTACAGTAGAATTTGCCCTTTCTACACTTCCTTGACTTTGTGGATGTCCTGGTCTCCCATTCACAAGAACTAAAGCAGGCCAGAGAGCCCCTAATTCTATGATTATGTTTGCGGTAAATTCTCGGCCGTTGTCGGATTGCAGCACACTTGGTGCCCCAAAGTCCAAAAAAATATTTACAAAGTTCTTTGGCCACTTCAGCAGCTCGTTTACATACAAGCAACCTTAAAATACTATATTTTGTTAAGTGTTCTTTGTAGTGCAAGATAAATTTGTACGGACCATCAGGCAAACTTTGATAATGAATCAAATCGATTTGTGTTCTAGAGTTTAGATCTTTGCTTATTATAAGTCTAACAACAATTCCTGTGCTGTTTAATTTTTTTGATTTCTCAGCACACCGTTCACATTGTTCTATAAATTGTTTTATAAGAAACATTGGTATATTAGCATAATGTTCCACAACTTTTTTGTAAGTTTTTTTTCTCCTTTGTGTCCGCAAGCTGTACGTAAATCTCGAATAACATTCCATGCATTCATTTTGGTAATCATTATTTTATTATCTTTAATTCTAAATACCTTTGTTATTCCAGTAAAATCTGCTAGTATGTATGAACTTTTAATATGATAGAACTGTCTGTTTTTATCGATAGTTTCGCTATTGTTTATTGCTTGTAACGTTTCTATTACTTTTTTTCGTATTCCTCACTCCACATCTGACTAGATTTACCGGCTTTGTCCATTTTTACACTTGAACTGCACAGAAAACTTAAATATTAGTATAAAATGAAATATTTTAAATATTTACGGAGCAGAACAAATAACTAATACGATAAACAACCTCTAATTTAAAAAATCGAATTTTTAGTTTGTGCAGTTGCCTATTTCACGTAATCGACAAAGGCGTGTGTGCCCAGTTCATGTATTGGGACATTATTTGGCCTATTACATGAAATCGACAATTACGCAAATTCGGCGTAACATACATACATATACAGATATATATATATATATATATATATATATATATATATATATATATATATATATATATATATATATATATATGCAAAATGTCTTATACGCCTCCAAAATATATATGCTTTCATAGAACACGCCTCCAAAATCGGAGGCGCATTCGCAAAATCGGAGGCCAAAGCGAATTTGCGTGTATAATGGATTTATTTGTAGATTTAAGTCAGCAGAAGAAGTTTCACAAATTTTTGTTCGGAGGCTTTTTGGGTCGATATACATGTACAGTTATACAATGCAGTTCACAATATTTTATCTACGGGGCGCCACCGTTTTATACGCATATACACTTTAATTAATGGTACTGACGAATTTGCCTCCACATGCTCTCCGTACTATTATGCCTCTGAAATATGGCAACAAGGTAAGGAGGCCAATAATACGGAAGATTTACGCGTGTGTAAATAATTTACTTTTATGATTACTTTATGTTTTAAAGTAGTTGCTGAAATTACGATTGGGGCTCCGAAAATGTACATATGTGTATAAGATCGGTGAACGCTTTGATATAGGGGTCTGTAACTTTATTTGTACAGTTTTTTATATTATAAGAAAACGATAAAAATAGATAATAGATACTCTTATTACTAATGTATGTTACAGTAGTAGAACTTTTTTAAAATTTATTTTTGCTAAATTGTTGTCACGCTCTAACACGAAACATTACCAAGTCTAAACAAAAGAGATATTGCCCACATTTAGAGGGATGTCCACTAATGGTGTCGAGATTATGCTTAAGTTCGTATATTGTACAGAGGCGAGGTCAAAAATTAAGCGCAAGAGTAATATAACAAATATTAAAGTTGAATGAAGTCTACTTGTCATTTGTCAGGTGTACACGTAAATATGTAGAATGAGAATTTAGAGTTCTCTAAACCACCTGAAGATGCCTTATATAATAAGGACTAAACAAATGATGGTAAAACAAGCTATTCTCCGGACTATATATCTTACGAGCGCTGGATTACATATCAAAATTTGCCGTAATTTCTTCTAACATGCAAGAAACTACCAGGAAGAAGGAAACTTTTAGTTCTCATCAGTACAAGATAGACGAACATACCTTCCTTCGGAAAAAGTAAATCCTTTTGAAGCTGTGATGTCGAACTGTATAAGCAGTAAGACATAGGCAGCGCCTATGTCTATCTTGTACTGATGAGAACTAAAGAGTTCGAAACTGGTCTGCAGGTGACGACATCCTAACTAAAGAAAAAGTTTCCTTCTTCCTGGTAGTTTCTTGCATTCTGAAAACGTATTTTACAATCTAACTCTGTTAGAAGAAAATACGGCAAATTTTGGTATGTAATCCAGCACTCGGAGGGACATATAGTCCGGAGAATAGCTTGTTTTACCATCCTTTGTTTAGTCCTTATTATATAAGGCATCTTCAGGTGGTTTAGAGAACTCTAAATTCTCATTCTACAAATATTAAAGTGTTTTTCTTTAATTTAGTATAATATTAGGAGTTTTTGATATTCTTGGTTTTCTATTTAAAGGGCATGTTTTCGTTTGTTTCTGAGCTAAACTTACAGACACGCCCCTGAAGGTGTAACTTTTTCTGCTCCTAAAACAATTTATATCGTTAAAATTTCACTAAAACTAGAACTAGTTCTTGGACCTTAAAGGAATGTCTGAAAAGTGTTCGAATGAAAGTTTTTCCATCAAACATTCCTATCAAAACCCTTCTGTTCTAGTTATCAAAATTACCATGTTATTTTTGTTTAAATTTACCTGACACTGAAAAAATGCGAGAAAAACTTTTTATCGTAATATTTAACGGCGTAGTATAATCGACACATTATAATAATTATCTGTAACATCCACACTTTAAATGAGATTTTGCGTAATTTTTTCTGTGTGGCATCAATTTTATTGAAACAAGGGCCTGCAAATGTTTAGTTTTTGAGTCGCTGGCGAATCCATTTGCACACGTTTTTAAAAACGCTATGGTTAAATTTCAGCGGCTCATTTCTTGGCGACTAGCATTAAATGTTGGTAGCTGATTTTCAACAATATGTTTTTTAGAAACGTGTACCAACGTCGGTCATCAGTACCAACGTGTACTGACTACTCGAAACGTTTGGAATCGCCTGGTTAAATAGTCTACTATATTTTCACCCATTTAATGAAGGATTTTATTAAAATGCTAAAACGTATTTATTTATTTTTAATATTTAAAACTATTGCCAATTTTGATACTTTTTTATTACTTACTTATAATTTCTCTTAAAGTCAATGTGTTGCTTAGGGTTGTTAAAGACTTAAGGCAATAAAAAACAAAAAGATGTAAAAAACTCCTTATGTTAGGTAAAAATGGAAAAATACACAACTTTCAATGTTAAAATATAGCGTTAAACAAAAAGCTTAAAGCCCATGTTGACGCAACTCTGTCAAGCGTCGTATTCGGGTTTCAGGAGGTAGCAAATTCCTATCTAATTTTTTTTTAATTAAAAGGGTCCCAAAGCACATCAAATAATTTTCTTTTAACCACTATGAAAACGTACGTCTATGAGGTAGAAAAAATTTTAAAACAGTGGAAATGTGCGTTGTGACTGCATCAACACGCCAAAAATGAAATTCCATAATTAACCGAGCTATTAGCTTGTGTCCACCTTAAGTAAGACACTGGTACGCATTGGTCAAATTTATTTTAGAACCTTATATTTTCCATGGCATACTAGCTAATAAAAAATATTAAAATAGACTTTCGAGAAAATATCCATTCAAAATATTAAAATTAATAAAGACACCCAAATAGATTTGGTTCTTTTTAAATATTATATTTATTTTCATTTTTTATACTTAAAAAATTGTTTTAAAGTCGACAAAAATAATAGTAATGAAATAAATCATTGCTTAAAAAATTACATGAATATCAAAATTTAATTCTACCTTTTACACCTGGTAATGGTGGATTTTTAAGCTAACAAAATTCTAAGTAGATTATATAATATATTATATCAACTTTAGCTTTTACCGATTTACAGCTAAATAATGTAATCTACATCAAAATGGGTTTGCTACATTTTAAAAGTTATTTAGAAAAAAATTACAGGTGAGTCAGGTGTAAGAAATTATAGGCAAAGAGGAAAATAATAGAGCTTAAATTTGTTTTATATATATTATTATTTTCACACTGCGTAACTTATAAAGGATACAAAAAATTTGCCTTTCACGGAATAGAAATAAAAATATAAAAAATCGGTCCAGTGCAAGCTATACTTGCACAATTAGTGTTCCGTGCTCCCCACTTAACCTGAGCAAACCTCGGCCGCCCGACCTCCGCCCATCTGCCGCGCTACCCGCCGCCGACAGCACCAACGCCGTATCACATCGTGTGTGCGCGGAGCTGAATAGGCCAAATTACAAATTTTGAGAATCGTGTAAGCACAAAAGTTGTTCTTTACATGGTGAGAAATATTTTTTGTCGAAAATCTTTTTTTCTAAAACCAATAATTCAGCAGTTATAAGGAAATAAACAATTAAATTATTTATGACAATTGATCGCGTAGAATTGTTCAATCCTGATAATTTTAGTTTAATCTAGGTACAGCTAATTCTCAATGTTCATGATTTTTTGTCAGATTTTTCTAAACGCTCCTTCTGGTGATAAGTGATAAGGGTGGTGGGGGACAACAATTTTTACACGTTTTTTCCGAAAAATATTTAAAAAATGCATAGAAAATATATTATAAATATTTTTTAATTCGTTCTTCAATAAGCTTTCATTAGGCTCCCCACACAATGCACTTGAAAAAAATTTCCATTTCCCAATTTGCCACCCTAAATTAACCCCCAGAATCGAAATTTAACTTCCTATACTTCACGTCTATAATTGGTCCACCACACTCTATCTCTGTGCTAAATTTCAAATGATTACGTTGAACAGTTTCAGAGAAAATCCCCTCTGACAGACGGACGTTTTTAGTGTTCCTTGAAATGGAAGTGATTCCATTTCAAGGAACACTAAAAAAGGATAATTAGACAAGAATAAATAAGATTTAATATGTTAAAATGGATAAATACTCTGATGAAACAATAAATAAAAAGTGCATATAGTTTTGCCAGCGACAGAGCTATATGTGAAAAACATTAATAATATATTATAAATATTAAGTTAAATTTTCTAAAGTTGTCCGCCCTATACAGGAGCGTATTATTCAAAAAGCCTAGAAAGCTCGGGCTTAGGCTCCTAAAACTTTTAAGGGTGGCGCGTCAGCGATGCAATTTTTAAAAATAAACAAGAAATTAAAAAAAAATCAGTTTTAATAATTCAGAATTACTGTCAAGGTAAGAATAAATTCCTACTTGGTCCTCAGTTTATATACTTTCTTATAACTTCAGTACATCAGTTCAGTACTGAAAATATATAAAATTCTTTGCATGGATTATCTGTCGTGAAATAATAATAAACTTTCAAAATGCAAACTATTTTGTCTTTAATTGTCAACAGTAGCACGTAACCTACATTAACTAGTAAGCTATAATATCAACTCAAACTGTAGCACATGCAAGTTTATAAATAATAACTAACTAATGTAAAATGTAACTAAGTATTATAAGTATTATCGTAGGAAAATATACAGTGCCTTAACTAGAGCAAAAACCAGCAAAATTAAATTTTTTAAGTGGCCCGCCCTATATCTATATAGGGCATCAACAGTGCCTTAAATTATATCAACGATAAAATCTTTAGCTATAGACAAAACACAATTTTTGTATTTTAGTTACAGCGACGAAATCAAAAATATAGTTTTTGAGGTTGGATTCCGCCCTGTATAAATTTTATTGGCCGGTTTCGAGCCAGGACAAAGCTTAATTTATATGCAATTTTTTTTTTATTTTGTTCGAGTAATTAGCAAGTTTTCGCGCCCACGGACAGACTGACGGAAATGAGAAAATATTTTTTTGTGAATCAGAAACCCCAAAATATAAAGATCTGAAATAATTTCGGGAGGCGATTATTAAACGAAGAAAATATTAACTCCTCCAGCGAGGGAAGAAAAAGATAATATTTGTTTGTTCTATATACAAGGTAAAATGCACTTTAAAAAAGAAAAAGCCACGAACTTACGCTTAATCCCAGTCGGGGAAAAAGACATAGAAAAGATTTTTTTAAACTTCCCACCCTGTTTAAAAATTTTACCAAGTTTTTTTACGTAAAATCGTCATTTGCGTGTTTATTTCTTTTAAGCTAATGTTTTAGAGTTATTACAAAACTAAACAAGCATTTTTCTACTCTTTCACATTCTGTTGTAAGAAAAATCGAAATTGTCACTGAAAGCTTTGGGTTCATCAGAATGCTTATATTTTCGAATTAAGGAAACAATAAAAAATACTATTATATCAACGGTAAAAGACTTAGCTACATACAAAGTATAATTTGTGTAAAATGTATCATTTTAAACAAAAAATAGATACTATTTATTAAAATGTGCTCGCTCACGCTGTTTTTAAGTTTCCGCGCCAGCATACAGACGGAAATCGGAAACCATGTTTTCCCTGATCTGGGCACCCCCAAACGTGATCTGAAAAAAATCTCGAAAGATTTTTTTTCGCCAATAAAATACTTTCTCTCGTGATAGAAGTCAAAAGATCAACCCTCTGAATGTGGCGCAAAATTTTGGGGATCATCAGACTGACGTAACCATCAATAGCAATCCTGCATAGTCAACACTTCTTCTAAAACAGAACTATGCCTGCTGCCTGAGGGTTACGTCAGTCTGATGATCCCCAACAAGGTGAAAGCTTACTGTCCTCCCGGCCCGGAATTTTCCATTAGTTTTTGGATGCCACATAATTTAATGCAAGGGCAGAACACACTGTCTTTTTGGTTTGTTATGCCCCAAACATTTTTATTTGACTACATTATTTATTATGGACACTAATATCTTATTTTTAGAAATTAATGTTTTAAAGTGTTCATGCTGTACATAGTTAATCGGAAATGTTTTGGGTTTTAAGCTAGGTCTCAGACTAATATATTTCTAAAATATTTTAGTTTTCCGTCAAGTAGTTTTTAAGTTTTCGCGCCAACGGACAGAGAGACCGACGGAATGGGAGATTTTGTATTGCTGTTCGCTATATTTTACAATAATATTATAAGCCGTTTACTGGTATGTTTAAAAAACGAATTTACCACGTGCCACCTTGTTGAAGACGTTACTTAAATTTGGCAACGTTGTCGGAGGCGTATGCGCTCGCTGTGCGCATACAAATTTATACAGAGGAGGCTTACTAGACGTAAAATGTATGGAGGCGTGTTACATTTAAAAGTATAGTAAAAATTTGTATCTTTTCTGGATGCTTATTTCTTACCCCTCTCACGTTGCTCACGTAGACATTTACTATTTAATGCTATTTGAATGCAATATACACGGAAATCTTTATTCTTTACAGTGGAGGCCTGGGTGCCTGTGTAACGTATGGAGCCCAGTTAGATAGTCATGCACGTATATATATATATATATATATATATATATATATATATATATATATATATATATATATATATATATATATATATATATATATATATATTATATATATATATATATATATATATATATATATATATATATATATATATATATATTATATATATATATATATATATATATATATATATATATATACTGGGAAGGGTAGTCTTGACCGACAGTTGAATAGAACGACTGTTGATTTTCTTGGGGTAGCGGTCTCGGGACGAAGTAAAACTCTTTTTTCACAAACGCCAAGCTTTCGGAAATTTATTTTTTCCTTTTTCAAGGCTACAATAATGGAAATTATTACATGATAGCTTATATGTATGGTTTTCTTTTTATTAAAAAAACATAAAAAGAAGAACGGAATATGTTACATATAAAAAGATCAGGAAGTTATGGTCAATTTCAATTTACTTACGTGCAAATTGAGTAATACTCTGGTGATATGTTTGTTTAATAAGTAAGGCATCATTGGTTACATTTTTAGTTAAATTTTTAGCTTAATTTCTTAAAAGTATTAAAAATTAAAAGAGCAAGGGAAAACATTTGTCAACCTGACAACATATTTGCATATAATGCTGGTTCTTATTAGTAGGTGAATTCTTTCTGACATTTTTTTTCTGGTTGTTGTAATAAACTGCTAACAATTTGCCTTACTTATTAAACAAACATATCACCAGAGTATTACTCAATTTGCACGTAAGTAAATTGAAATTGACCATAACTTCCTGATCCTTTTTATATGTAACATATTCCGTTTTTCTTTTTATGTTTTTTTAATAAAAAGAAAACCATACATATAAGCTATCATGTAATAATTTCCATTATTGTAGCCTTGAAAAAGGAAAAAATAAATTTCCGAAAGCTTGGCGTTTGTGAAAAAAGAGTTTTACTTCGTCCCGAGACCGCTACCCCAAGAAAATCAACAGTCGTTCTATATATATATATATATATATATATATATATATATATATATATATATATATATATATATATATATATATATATATATATATATATATATATATATATATATATATATATATATATTAGGGGGATATAGGGTGATATTGGAATGGGTGACTCCTGGGATAGTCTGCAGACAAACCCAATACTTTTTTTTCTTAAATCGAACATTTTAAAAATTTTCAAAAATACCCGAAAACCCGTCCATGTTCGACGCACCTGGCTGAGCGATCACATGGCCCGACATAGCGCTTGACAGAAAATTGCGCCCTAAAAACTGAAAACATTTAAATTTGTTGAAACTTTGCCAGACATATAAATCTTTAAGGGGAATTTATTTTCTGTTTTCAGCGTAATGTAAGACAAAGTTAAAGAAAATGTAAACCTTTTCCCAAAATAAAAATATAAATAGTAAAAAGACACTGCTAAATCAATCCTTTTTGTCAGTAGCCTTAGTTTTAACTAATATTTATGACACCCTATATTACGTTATTAATGAGATAAGCGTTATTCCTGCTAGCTTAAACTTTCTGCCAAGAAGAAGTTAAAAATCAACACGAAAAATACTAATTGAGCATAACCACATAGAATTTTAAAAGTATACCCCAGATAAAATATAACCAAAATTCTTTCATTACAGCATATTTGTCAAAACAAAACACAACAAAAATGATTTTTTATAAATCAAAATCCTACCTATGTATGCCAACTAGTATACTACTGTCATTTTTTGGTTTTCTTTTTTACTTTTATCAATTTTATATCTATATTTTTAATTGTTTTATTGGCATAAATAAACATCTTTATTATTATTATTATTATTCTGTTTCACGCAGCACGTTCAGAAAGTTGTTATTCGTCCTTTTGTTAAGAAAATTATCATAACTTACCGATTTTTTTGAAGAGATCCCCTAAATGAGTTTTGCACCCGCACACGTTACCATAATACGTAAATATAATTAGTATTTTAAGTTTAATTTAGTTTTCAACCCTATTAGGCTACTTTAAGAAGCACTCAAAGCACAAACTAGAGAAAACTGAGCAAAATATTGGTTAACAACGGATCGACGAAGACCATTTTCTAGGTAGTGAAAAGAAATTACATTATTATTTCAAACTAACTTAAAAAAACTGACAACATTCATTGTATGGTTTTTATACTGTTGTTGAAGGTTAAATGGACTGTAAATAAAAACTTAAATATTGCGCACGGCGCCTGACGACGTTCAGAATGCTTCTTTTTCGATCTCTCTTTGTCATGATACATGTATCATGTCTCTTTGTCACTTCCTGTCTTACTGTCTTGATGAAGTAGCTGGCGCTGATTTGGCGCGAAAATTTAAAATATAACGCGTATTTGTATTGTTGCCTATGTAGCAGGGTACTTTGGAATAAACCAAAACCAAACATTTTATAAACTGGCGAATGCGTCAGAAAACTACTCTTATGCAACCGTAACTTTTTGAAGTATTTTTTCGGTTGCCTGTCTTTTGTTAAGGGTCAATGACATACCTATAATGTCAATGTCAAGAAGATTTGTGTTGCTTAATAAATACCTTTTTAGTTTTTCAGTGTGAATAGAAAAAAATACCTCTGGTTCTTTTAAGCATTGTGGAATGTTTTTTACATTAATGGCTATACTTACCTACTGTTTTGTTAGTGTTGGTTTAGATTTTACTCTAAAATTAACAAAAATATTAGTTTTTAATATGACTGATAGTGATAAAAAAAAGCTTGGAATATTTGTGTTTAACTTTTGTTCATTTTTTTTTTCTTTTTTTCATTAATGACTGTACTCTGTTGTTACTGCTAAATATGACTGTTTCAACACTGGGAGAGGTTATGAATTAAGTTGTGAAGAATTTCGCTTAGAAATTAAGGACGATATAAATAAACCTGTTAATAACAGCCAAATCTTCTGTGAAATTTGATTAAAAATAGGCAGATAAAAAAATACATGTTTAAGTGTTAAATTTTTTTAGTTTAAATCTAATTTTGAACTAAAATTTTTGTGTAGGTAGGCACTCTTTTTCTTCCAAAAATTTCTTGTCTTTCTATTTGAAATTTTACTCTTGGTTTGAGCAGCTCTTCTCTTTATTTTTTATTTTGTAGTATTTTAACTTTCTGAAATTTATATTTTGAAATAGTTATTTGGATTTCCTAGTCTAAAGATAACAAAAATATTATTTTTTCAAACCATTTACATAGGAATATTATAGAGAGACTTGGCAACGCCAATAAAACTGACATTGGTCGTTGTGGCCATGTCGTGTTTATTACCAGTGGTGCGCAATTACTCAAAAAAATTTGAGGGACGATATCTACCTTTTTTTATCATTAAGCCGCATTAATGACTACTAATATCATACCAGCATTTACGTTTTAATATATGCAGTGAATTTCTTAACACATATATACATCTTAATATTAATTCTGCGTCCTTTCACTTTGCAAGATTGGGGCGTCCAGGCATGTATAAAAAAAAAGTAAGCGCCATCGATAATCCATTCGTCGGCAAATCTATTGAAGTTTGAGGGCACTGAACCGGGCTTGTATTATTTTTAATATTAAGATGAGTTTCATAAACCCGAGGTTAAACTGTTCACAGAAATAGCTTCTTTTAAAGGAAAAGAAATATTTTAAAGTTAATAAATTTCATAAAGTGAATTTCACGATTGTGTAAATCCACAATTAAATTTAAAAATATTATCTAAGGCTTACCTTGAATACAGTTTTAAAATACTGTGGTGAAGCCTTACTTATTCAACGAATTCTCCCAAAGCTTCGTCTGTTACGTCGTCGTCGGAATCCTCTTCTAAATTAATTATAAATTTATCACCACCATTCAAGACAATGTGGCTTAATTTCCGGTATTCATCTTCACATTTAATGGTTTTTTGAATTGTTTTTTTCCAGGTTTCCTCGCCTATGTGTGAAATTTCTTGTTTAATCAGGTCTACGACTTTTCGGTGAAACTTCGGAAATGTGTTCCTTCTTCGTATCCCTCTTTTTAGCTGGCCCCAGATAAGCTCTATTGGATTGAAAATACAGAAATAGGGAGGCAGTCTTAAAACAGTATGTCCATATTTTTTTGCTATATTATCTACAGCATACTCTTTTTCCCATTTTTTTTGTAAGCACCTCCAGTAATTGTTTTTTATTATACCATTCTTTATAATATAAAACGTGGTCTCGTAAGAATTCTTGTATTACGTGCTTTTTTGAAGAGGCATTGGGAATTTTTAAAAGTTGCCTAGAATGATAGGAAGCATTGTCCATAACAATTACACTATTAGACTTTATATTAGGAATCAATGTATGCTCAAACCATTCTTCAAAAATATCCGATTGCATATTTTTGTGGTAGTCGACGTTACAATCTTCAATTTTTTTTCCACATAACTTCAATCCATTGCCTACCCATCCGTCAGCAGAGCCACAATGAAGAATTATCATACGTGATTCTCTGTTTGGAGGTACTTCTTTTAACTGACAATTATTTGTGTTATCGGTCCATCCTTTCTTAGCCGTATCATGCGAATCAAACCAAGTTTCATCCAAGTGATAAATTGGTCGATTATGACTTCTGTATTCCTTTATTTTTTCCAGATGTTCGATACTTCATTTCACAATTCGCCTGCTCTCCGTAATTGAAGTCCGTTTGTTTATTATCAGAAATCTAAACCCAATTTTTTTAAGCCGTCGGCGTAAAGTTGTTTTTGGGCAAGGTTTGTTCATTTCAACAAGGCTATTATATATTATGTCAATAGTTGGAATTTCATTGTTTTTATATCTGTCATAAACAATATTTCTCAATAGTTTGGCAGTGAATGCGCTAAGATTTTTTAGTTCTCCTGCATCGGACCGCTTTTTCCTTTTTGTGACACCTTTTCTGACAATTTCGCACATAGTCGAATAAGCGACTCCTGTGAGAGAAGCTGCTTTCTTAAGTACGCTACCCTTGTTATTTTCGGTGTCCTTTTTCAAATTATTGTACACGTTTAAACAAATCTCCTTCGCTTGTTGGTTAAGGAAACTTTTTTGCTAGCCACTAATTATTTCAAAAAATAGTCACTATACCGCGAAAACGTCTGCGTAGCGCAACTGAGAGCACAAGTCCGACCCATGCGTCTGAACAGCACGTGCTCTGCCTCCGTTTGAATACTCTGCATGCAAAAACGACGGAAACCAGATTTCTTGGCACTGGGAAGCAGTTCACTTTTTCGTCCAGGCAAATTAAAAAACATTTTACAAAACAAATGACTTATTCTACTTTTATCTTGTTTAATTTACTGAGAATTTTATTTATTTTTAAATAAAATTTGTAAAAAAACGACATTTTAATTAGTTGTGTTGTAAAATTCCTGAAAATTCATTATAATTTTTTTTTTCGCTGGTAAAGATTATACCACTGGACTGTATTCGGCCTTTGTGAAGATAGTCAAAGATTAGCGACGAATGAATTATCGATGGCGCTTACTTTACCTAATTTTTTTTATTTACCTGTGTATAGTGAGTCTTTCTGTTTCCCAAAATATGAAGTATTTTTAATATACATGGTTTTTTACATCAGTATTATAGACAGATTTACATTACTATGATATTCTGCGTCCTAACATTTTGAGATGATTCTGCGTCTCAATATACATTTTCATAATACCAGTTTTGGGCGTCTGAGAATAATATAGCTACTTCTTATAAAACATTCTATTCTGAAGCAATGAAAGAAGTCTACTTGTCAGGGGTACATGTAAATAAATACGTAAAATTGAGAATAATTTCTCTAAACCACCTGAAAATTCCTTATACTATAAGGGTTTGAACAAATCATGGTAAAACAGCTATTCTCCGGGCTATATGCCCCTCCGAGCGCTGGATTACATACCAAAATTTGCCGTATTTTGACTAACACTGTTAGACAACAAAATACTTGGTTTGACTGCAAGAAACTACCAGGAAGAAGGAAGCTTTTTCTTTAATTAGGATGTCGTTACCTGCATACCGGTTTCGAACTCTTAGTTCTCATCAGTACAGGATAAACGAACATACCTACCTTCCGAAACAGCATATCCTTAAAGCTAACTCTGTCGAACTGCGTAAGCAGTATAACACAGGCAGCGCCATCCATTAGCAGTTTCAAGCAGTCGGAGTAGAATTTACCGTGAGGTAAAATTATTAAAGCAATGAAAGAAGTCTACTTGTCAGCGGTACATATAAATAAATACGTAAAATTGAGAATAATTTCTCTAAACCACCTGAAAATTCCTTATACTATAAGGGTTTGAACAAATCATGGTAAAACAGCTATTCTCGGGGCTGTATGCCCCTCCGAGCGTTGGATTACATACCAAAATTTACCGTAACACTGTTAAACAACAAAATATTTGGTTTGACTGCAAGAAACTACCAGGAAGAAGGAAGCTTTTTCTTTAGTTAGGATGTCGTTACCTGCATACCGGTTTCGAACTCTTAGTTCTCATCAGTACAGGATAAACGAACATACCTACCTTCCGAAACAGCATATCCTTAAAG
Organism: Philopedon plagiatum; assembly: GCA_963971165.1. NCBI lineage: Eukaryota > Metazoa > Arthropoda > Insecta > Coleoptera > Curculionidae > Philopedon > Philopedon plagiatum. The sequence goes on along the minus strand of OZ020193.1, from coordinate 45,885,159 downwards.
CTAACTCTGTCGAACTGCATAAGCAGTATAACACAGGCAGCGCCATCCATTAGCAGTTTCAAGCAGTCGGAGTAGAATTTACCGTGAGGTAAAATTATTAAAGCAATGAAAGAAGTCTACTTGTCAGGGGTACATATAAATAAATACGTAAAATTGAGAATAATTTCTCTAAACCACCTGAAAACTCCTTATACTATAAGGGTTTGAACAAATCATGGTAAAACAGCTATTCTCCGGGCTATATGCCCCTCCGAGCAAAGTTGCCGTATTTTGACTAACACTGTTAGACAACAAAATACTTGGTTTGACTGCAAGAAACTACCAGGAAGAAGGAAGCTTTTTCTTTAGTTAGGATGTCGTTACCTGCATACCGGTTTCGAACTCTTAGTTCTCAGCAGTACAGGATAAACGAACATACCTACCTTCCGAAACAGCATATCCTTAAAGCTAACTCTGTCGAACTGCATAAGCAGTATAACACAGGCAGCGCCATCCATTAGCAGTTTCAAGCAGTCGGAGTAGAATTTACCGTGAGGTAAGGACAGAGTTAGCTTTAAGGATATGCTGTTTCGGAAGGATATGCGGTTTCGGTTCGTTTATCCTATACTGATGAGAACTAAGAGTTCGAAACCGGTATGCAGGTAACGACATCCTAACGTCTAACAGTGTTAGTCAAAATACGGCAAATTTTGGTATGTAATCCAGCGCTCGGAGGGGCATATAGCCCGGAGAATAGCTGTTTTACCATGATTTGTTCAAACCCTTATAGTATAAGGAATTTTCAGGTGGTTTAGAGAAATTATTCTCAATTTTACGTATTTATTTATATGTACCCCTGACAAGTAGACTTCTTTCATTGCTTTAAAAATTTTACCTCACGGTAAATTCTACTCCGACTGCTTGAAAGTGCTAATGGATGGCGCTGCCTGTGTTATACTGCTTATGCAGTTCGACAGAGTTAGCTTTAAGGATATGCTGTTTCGGAAGGTAGGTATGTTCGTTTATCCTGTACTGCTGAGAACTAAGAGTTCGAAACCGGTATGCAGGTAACGACATCCTAACTAAAGAAAAAGCTTCCTTCTTCCTGGTAGTTTCTTGAAGTCAAACCAAGTATTTTGTTGTCTAACAGTGTTAGTCAAAATACGGCAAATTTTGGTATGTAATCCAGCGCTCGGAGGGGCATATAGCCCGGAGAATAGCTGTTTTACCATGATTTGTTCAAACCCTTATAGTATAAGGAATTTTCAGGTGGTTTAGAGAAATTATTCTCAATTTTACGTATTTATTTATATGTACCCCTGACAAGTAGACTTCTTTCATTGCTTTAATAATTTTACCTCACGGTAAATTCTACTCCGACTGCTTGAAACTGCTAATGGATGGCGCTGCCTGTGTTATACTGCTTATGCAGTTCGACCGAGTTAGCTTTAAGGATATGCTGTTTCGGAAGGTAGGTATGTTCGTTTATCCTGTACTGATGAGAACTAAGAGTTCGAAACCGGTATGCAGGTAACGACATCCTAACTAAAGAAAAAGCTTCCTTCTTCCTGGTAGTTTCTTGCAGTCAAACCAAGTGTTTTGTTGTCTAACAGTGTTAGTCAAAATACGGCATATTTTGGTATGTAATCCAGCGCTCGGAGGGGCATATAGCCCGGAGAATAGCTGTTTTACCATGATTTGTTCAAACCCTTATAGTATAAGGAATTTTCAGGTGGTTTAGAGAAATTATTCTCAATTTTACGTATTTGTTCTATTCTGAGACATTGTTGCCGGTTTTCGGCTGTTTAAAAATAAATTCACAAGGGGTAATGACTTCTAGAAATTCTCTTTAAGCACGCTCATTTTCTTTTTTCCAATCAGCTGATGCAATTTTAATTGCATCGCGTCAAATTAAAAAACGCGCTAATTATTTTACACATTGCATGCAAAGTTTGGTAAAATCATCCATCGCCAACTTAAAGAAGTTAAACGACAAACACATATTTTGAGCCAACCTTAAAATTTTCACTTTTAATTATCTAATCAAATACTATCGAGAGAGGTAAAAAATCATAAACTACAATTAAAAAAAAATCGGATGATCAGATACATTTCTTAAAGGCGACACTAGCAATTGTTAAATTATTTTCATGGAATAAATTTCATACTAGACCAGGTGTCCTAAAAGGCGTGGTCAGTAATTAGTGATCAACTAGATTGGACCAAAATAAGGCTTCATATAAAATGTTGTCTTATGCCCCCTCATTACTGAGTTACATTTTGAGAATTAGCTTTCTCTGCAGTTTCTTTCAACAAAATTTAAAAGACAAGTTCCGACCTCTGTTGCTCCTCTTTTCCCTTCTCGAGGGAGAAGGGAAAAGAGGAGCAACAGACTGGCACGAGGGTGCCACATAAAGCAATAAACACTTCCTTGGCCTTTTTTTCAAGTTCACTACAGTAAAATTATAAGTTGATAATTTTGATTTATAATAAAAGGATGATACTTGGACACGAGGAGTGGGTAGAGCTTGTAGATCAAAACAGGCTACTTTGTAATCGGAGGAAATCAGATTCTTGTCTTTATTTTTTTCTTCTCTGCTTAATCTTTTTTCTTGTTGGTGCCTTTCATATTCCTCTTCAACTTTCCTTTTTTCCCCATTACTCGAATTCTGATATGACACACACATTTGACATTGGTCTTTTTTTCGGGGTAAAGAAGGCTATGTTAAATTCGTGATTAAAAATATCTCGATACATAGAAAATTTAGCGAATGGTTTATTTTCTTTTTGGCGATCAGATTTGTAGTCTCTATATAACTGAGCCATAGTTTTTCCTCCCTCAATATAAACTTTTTCGCTATGAGTACGAACGTAGTGACTCTCTATTGTGGAAATTGATGAGATGTGTGATCTGATACCATTCTTAATATCTTGGAAACTGTTTTGTCTTTCTCATGTTTTCCCCTAAGATCTTCTCCTAGCGAACCATCAAGTGTCTTGGAAATAACAGTCCGGATACATCGGTTTGTTATCCGTAATGTTGAGACAAAAAATGGCTTGCACACTCGTATTTTTGTTTGATTTTTCATAAAGTAAAAGGCGTGATTAATTACTCTGTTTTTTTCTTGTGTTCGCTTAACATCTTCCATTACAGTGACTATAGAGGTGCGCTGCTTATTAATATCTCCCATAGCCCAGTAGTTTTCAAAAAGAGCTTTCCTCTCTTGTTCAGAAAATTTAGTCGTGCATTTTTGTTTGCATTTTGCTATATCGCAGGGTGGTTTAATTGATCTTGCTGTAACATCTTGCTTATTTTTGTAAGTTTTATAAGCCTTGCCACTATTTCTTAAACGCTTAATGCAATTTTCAGTCCATGTAGATGGATTGCGTTTTCTTTTTCTGCTTTTATGTTTAGTGTCAGATTCTAGAGGTACATGTTTAGAGTCGTGTCCAGTAGTAGTTTGGATATGTTCAGTTTCTGAATCAGATGATGGTGATGATGATAAACCTTCGTTATAATTGGGATCCTTAACTGAGTCGTCTGAACTAAAATCGCTACCAGAATTTTATTCTGAAGAGTCAGAGGAGCTGCCAGAATTAGAGGATGAACTAGAGGATCTCTGTTTACTACACCCAGGATAATCTTTGCATTGTGGCACGGTATGCAAGGCCGGCACTGAAAGATAATAAAAACGTTATGTGAAAAATACTAAATAAAAGAAAAACCAAAGTTACCTGCTATTTCTCTATTTGAAACGATTTCCGAACTAATGGGGTATTGTACGTTTGAAGCTATTGCATAAGTATGTACATCACAATCATCGCTTTTACAAGTCTCTGTTGGCAAATCTAAAAATGGAAATTAACATTAAATATTGCAAAACAAGCAAAAACATAAAACTTACTGTCTTGATTAATATTAGACAGTTTTCGAAACCCACAAAAAGCAACTCCGATTACCACTATTTGACAATTTTGACATTTCAAATGTCATTTATTGCTTACCGTTTCCACGAGCCGCCGCCGCCGGTATCTTACGGACGATAGACATAGCCGTTACGAAAAGGATACGCATGCGCATATCAGTCGTTGATGTTTGGAAATCTTGGAAATCTAACCTCATTCCTCGTGTTTTGTTTTGATTCTTGCAGTTCGAAGTATTTCTGCTTGTTAATTTAGATAATAGATGTAGAAAAAGAGTATATATGTGGTTGATCACATAACAAATAATTTTGGACACTGCTGGTGCTGATCTTCCAAACATAGACTCCAAATCAATCAGTCTGTTAAACAAATAATTTTGGACACTGCTGGTGCTGATCTTCCAAACATAGACTCCAAATCAATCAGTCTGTTAGGTATGCTAGCCTCCTTAACAGAATGCAGAGTTTTTCACCTGAATTTTTATGCCCACTATCCGTTGTGAATTCATGAGGAATTCTTAGTGGGATATCATTTTTCTCAAAATGAAAATACATTTTACACTCTGTGTCCGATAGATTGTTTAAATTACAAACTCCATATATTTCAGCTCGATTCTCGTTAACGGGATGTAAAAATTCTAATAGAAGCGCATCTTCTAGGTCGCTATCAGAATTAGATGATTCTAAGAGAACTAATCCTTCATTAATCTTTTTCTAGCTATAAATTAAATGTTGTTTTTGTTTAATAACAATAACACAAAACGCTCAAATTATAGCATATCTTTATATTTATACTAGCATAATCTAAAGCATATTTACTGAAGAAATTATAGGTTAAAAACCAAAAAGTTTTAAAACACATTAATTAGCTGTCATTTTTTGGTGTTGACCTTTTCGTTACGGCAAGCGGAAGCGTCTCGAAAACTAAATTTCTGATCTGTCAAATAGCGGCTATGTTAACGTATAAGTTAATGTTATCCGCAAAAATGCACTGTGCTCTCGAAAACTGTCTCTTATGTTCCTCTTCTGTCCTTAAACACAGTCCTGTAGTGCTATGCTCAGGACTGGTAGCTGTTAACTTGCTCACCATTGAATCTAAAATAAAATAAAAATAGGAGAAGATGTAATATTAGTAATAAGTATCTAGTAATGTGAAGAGTATACGTGAGTGTGAGCTGTAATTTAAAAACAGCCAACTGTAATACATATTTAAAATACTTAAATGCGGCACTAAAAAACACTACAGTTAAATATTGAGAATGGACAATTTACCCTTGTTTTTTTCAGTTAAAATACCAGAAGTGTCGAGTCTAACAAAGGAGTTGCAACTATCCAACTTAATATCTTCTTGAGATTTATCTAAAAAAAAATGATAAATTCCGTTATTTTAAAGCACAAATTAACCATACAATTAAATCAATGGTATTATTCTCTTAACAGTTATTGTGAGAGGCAGACTTTTACAAATTATCAAATTTTTTTTTAATATTGCCAATTGCCAGTTGAATTTTCCACCATACATACTAAAAAAAGATCTTACTTTCTTTATTAACGTCTGAGTATAATAGTTCTGAATTATCGTGACTAATGGTCTCCAAGATGTCTACTGGTCCTTCTAAAAAAATAAAATGTATTTTTCTTTATCAAAACCCAAATTACCTCAAAGTTTAAAATTTATTAATATTATTATATTAATTTATTTACCACCTACCCTCTGATATTTTTCCAATGCTTTCTTGATGTAATAATTTTTCATTTAATATCACTCTCCATTCTGAACTGGGGTCTTTTTGCAGCCTATAAGCAAAATGTTATATTTTAAATATTAAAAATTATGTTTTTCATTACATAGGTAACCACTATATTTTCTTATGAATATGAAATTACCTAATTCCTAGTGCTGCCAGCATTTTATCTGACTGAGATAATGCCATTTTGCCTAGAGAAGAAAAAACTCTAAATAGCGTGTTATTGCAAAGTACTTGCAGATATAATAAGTAACATTAGATATTGCTAAGTGCATAAAAGACCTAATTATTTTTTTTACATAAAGGTACACAAAAAATAAAAATTCAATATTGGCATAATCTAAAAAATACTAACGCAAAGAAAATCCTGTACTGACTTAATATTGGGATATGTGTGTTGAATTAATTATATACTGGCACAATTATAAAATGTGTCGGTCAACCAAACAGAACATAATTTTTTGTAACTTTTTTGGCACAAAATTAAAAGCGGATTAGGTGTATAAAATCTATACCGGCACAACTTTAAATTTGCCACTATTTACTGAAGTAAATTCAACAAAAAAGATAATTTATTTGTCATAATTATAAAAATGCTAAACTAAAAACATGCAATACTGGCACAATTCCAAAATGTGTCAGTATTAATTTATTAAACATAATTTATAACGAAAAAACTTACCGTCACAATTATAATGTGTCACTGTTTCACCTACACTCACTCTAAACACGACAAAAGTTGTCGGCAGACTAAACATGTGCCGGTCTTGCTCGCATATATTGAACTATAATCTTAAAAAGCATGAGTGGCACAGCGCCATCTGGAGGGTTTTAGGTGAATTATCTTTGTGCCTGTTTTACTTAAGATATAAACGAAAGTCGCCCGATTTCAAATCCAAGGTTAACTAAAAGTGTGTTTTTTTTACTTGTGCCACTATAGAACTCAGTGAGCGATATGATATTCTTGTGACGTCACAAGGCCGCGCTTTGTTGTTGGCCAAACCAACTCCAGCATAACCGTCCTTGAGCATACTAATTAAAAATTACTTGTTATGTAGACCTTTGTCTATTTTTTCTCTAAAGTCATGACATTACCCCATATAAAACCAGACCAGATGCGTAAGACTGTCAAATATCGTGTTCAAGCTCAATGTCCTTGGGGCGCGGCACTTAGGCTGTCTGCACCATCGCTTTGCGATAGTGCAGGCGCCTGTACTATACGGAATTTACGTTACATTTGACGAAGACACGGCAGTGGCTGTGATGCTGTGATTTAAAGTTTTAACCTCGGTCTCCGTACTAGATGCCAGACCGCCGCCGGCGGATCGTCTCGTCAATCCTTGGCTCGCCGTCGCATGAAGTACAGGCGACATTGGAGCTTTCGCATCTGGTCTGGTTTTATCTGGGATATTACATTTAACGATACTTGTTAGGTTGTATGTATTTATGTAAGGAACTGTAATAATTGGTAAATAAAATAAATGTAAAAATAATCAAAGTTGAGTTTAATATGCATCCTAGATTCAAATCTTAAATTAAAAAAGAATTGGGATATGTTGAAAATTTTCTGAGGGATGCAAACGGAATGAGTTTAAGCAGGCATAAAAATTCAGTATGGAAGTTAGGGGATAATCGGAAACAAAATAAATAAGTACAAAAACCAATTTTTTATTGTTATTTAAAAAATAAACATTGCTTACAGAAAAGTCTTATTAAAAAATCAAATACTATACGTTGAGTCACCCTATAACTACTCAGACTTAAGGTAATATTCGGGCAGAAAAGACAAGATACAAAATTATTCGTTTTTCTTAATACTGTGACTTAAAGAACAAAAGATAACCACTGCCAACAAACTTAACATATATAATACATATATAATTCAAAAAATAAATAAAAATACAGGTCATATATTTGGCTACCCTGTAGGTACAGGGTGTTTCTCGTAAAATGTTCATCCAAGTTTATATACCTATTATTAAGCTAAGAAGAAATTAAAGAAAAAAATGAGTATGTGTAGGTTTTTTTTCGAACTATCCACAAAAACGACGGAAAACCCCATTTTCCAAAATTTGACCACCCTTTATTTTTTTGCGTTTGTGTTATATAAAATGTTGTGGCAGTTTCTGACTAAACCGAAAGTTAACTTAAAAAAGCAAAGTATATGGAAAACTGCTAATATCTGCAAAAAAACACTTGGTGAACGAATTTTGGTAAATGAGTTTTTCTTTTTTTTTTATTTGAACTTCAATTGTTTTTCCGAATCGATATTTGGATAGCCCAAAAAAATTACACAAATCTAGTTTTTTACATTTTTTTATTAGCTTAATAAATGATTTTTCTCGACAACAGTAGGTTTGATTTTTAATAATAAATCTAGATGATCTTGCAAATCCTGACTAAAAATCACCGGTACACCCCTGCCCCTTTTACCTCTAATAACTACCCGCTTAAAAGTTTTTAACAGTAGCTTTTCAGATGCTGTTATGGCTTCTGAAAACTGTTCGTATGAGTTCGAAGTTTTTTCTTCTGCTTGAAGATAAGTACTTAATTTCATACGTTGCAGTTCACCTACTCGTTTCCGGTTTAGAAGCAACAATCGGCAAAATATTGTTTCCATTAATAAATCATAGTTTTTTTCATCTGAACTATTTTCCCGTAATTTTTTTGCAGCTTCATTTCCTTTATCAATAAGATGTGCTGATTTTGTTCCATGTTTTTGTATTTAGATCGTTTGCTGCATGATTAGATATTTCGTGTTTCCAAGTACTCTGAAGTAATTGCTTAAACGTCGAAATATTTCCTTCTGCCTCTGCAGTTGTAACTGTTTGGCAGGTGCAAAATTGCAATATCAATTTTGAAGTCCTTCAAGCTGCCGCTTAGTTCATTCCAAATGTAGGTGACATATCGATGGTGTCAATGTATCTCCAAAAACCTTAATTTTATAGGATAGAGAAAAAACGTTCTCATCATTAGTTCCGCTTTAATATTAACATATTATTTATGTAATTATTTTTTGGAGAGACATAGAGATTTATAGGATAAATTTTTACAATAAAACCGCAAAATTTACTTTATTGGAGGAGATAAGTGGTATTGCTCAATAAAAATTGTCAAAAGAAGGAGATACGTGGTATTTTATTAAAAAACGCAAGTGATAATAAAAGAGTAGGTAATATTAATATTTATTATTAACAGATTATTATATTTTCAAAACACAAAACGAAAGATTCTTTAACATTATTGATAATATAAAAATGAAATTGTGATTTTTAGAGAAACTTATTTAAGTAGATGGCTTTCAGGCATACCAGACCAATCCAAATCCAAATCCAATCCCCCCACTCTTCACCCCACCAAATCCCCCCACTCTTCACCCCACCAAAATCCCCCCACTCTTCACCCCACCAAATCCCCCCACTCTTCACCCCACCAAAATCCCCCCACTCTTCACCCCACCAAATCCCCCCACTCTTCACCCCACCAAAATCCCCCCACTCTTCACACCACTCTTCACCCCACCAAAATCCCCCCACTCTTCACACCACTCCTCTCCCCTCTCCGCTCCCCTCTCCGCTCCCCTCTCCGCTCCCCTCTCCCCTCTCTCCCTCTCTCCCTCTCTCCCCTCTCTCCCCTCTCTCCCCTCTCTCCCCTCTCTCCCCTCTCTCCCCTCTCCTCTCCCCTCTCCTCTCCCCTCTCCTCTCCCCTCTCCTCTCCCCTCTCCTCTCAGGAGCTTAAAACCATTCCACAACACGCACTCTTCACACTACCAAATCCTACCACTCTTATATCAAATCCATTCCTCCTACCCGCCACACCACTTTAATTCTCAATATTTGCAGTATTTAACACAATTCACAACGATGTCTGTAGCAGTCCCTATTGATTATTCATGGGACACAGAACATTGCGAAAGCTATAATCCACAAGAGTACATAGAAAACAATTTAATAATAACAAATCCACCTTCAAATCCATCTAAGAGTGCTAAAAAAGTAGTGGTGTAGCTGAAATTTGTAATCTAAATAGAATAGCTTATAAGAAATGGTTAGTAAACTGTTGACCGACAGTCAATTAACATGTCGGAAATATTAAAAATTATTCTTGACAACATTGAAGAAGTATTCAGTCGGAACCAGTATTATGGATCCTGTTTACCTGCAACTTTAATGGTTTGGGAACTTGCTAAAAAATATAATGTACATGTAGAACCAAAATGTGGAAAGATTTTCTATGATGAAATAGGAGTCAACATTCATTTTTGGAACGTGTTTAAAGGAGAAATTTACGATCCCACCGTCAAAGTTATAAAACATATGATACCAACCGTGGACCTTACGAAGTTTGTGTACAAAGAAGATCCTAGTATAAGCACAGATATGGAGACAGCAGTAATGTTGGATATTTTTAATCAGTTCCAGAGAACAAACAAAACACACCTTTACTTTTCCAACGCTCCAGATAAACTTAAAACTCTTAGAAAAATTATCCATACAAATGTATCTAGATGTATTAAATAAAAAGTTTGTATTCTTTGTATTTATGTGTTATTTTATTAACCTCTTTGTGAAGAACCAGATAACCAATAAGCAAAGCTGCTATATCACGAGTGTTACTTTTTTTATTAACCATAGAACCACAACGTGGTAAACACATACATGTGAACACCCATTATAAGCGTGCCATAGATTGTTGTAAAGATGAAATTAAATGTAAAGTGTGTGAGCAAGTTCTACATATGATTATTTTATCAGACGTCTGTGTAATGTGTAACAAACCGGATGTGCAGAAAATCACAAACCATAAAATTGAAAAAACAACTTTAGAACAATTCTTATAATTGTATAATAGTTTTACATTGCTGGAACACACACTTCGATGCTGCGATATAAAAGGAGGGAATAAAGCTTGTGATTTTAGAGAAACACGATGAAGAAGGTTACATTTAACGAAAATATGAATAAAATCCATGTATTGTTTGCATGGAAGTTTGCTTACAAAGCAGCACGCCAGAATGATTATGAGCAGTATGTGTTGGATAGATACCGCTTTCAAAATAGACTTCAATATGCTGAGGCCCTACTAAAGGATGTTTTGGATGAAAATTATAGGAAGAAAATATACAATGAACGTTTTAAATAATTTTTGTTTTATTACAACCAATTCAAGCTCATATCCTCCCACCTCGACCATGTGGGCTTGACTTGAGTGGGGGAATATCTATAAATTTATACGCACACGGTTTCTGAAACATTATTTGCTAGAAATATGATTCAAAAACGAAAGCTGGTTGGTTGCAGAAAATCGGTGAAAAAACTTAAACAAGAAGACAGAAGCAGATGCCCTGTTTGTTTATATTCCATGAGAAGAGAAGAAATTTGCACACCCAATTCGTGCACACACAAATTTTGTATAAAGTGTTTAACAGAGTGGACGAAAACAAACGCACACTGTCCTCTTTGCAGAAGATTCTATTTCTCAATTGTTTTAAAAGAGACTAAGGAAAAGATTCTTGTGAAGCAAAATGACAGTGCTGATCAAGCTCTAGTGATATTGTTGTATATAAGTGACATGAATTTAATATAGATATATCAGAAGTAAATAAAACCATGTTGTTAAATATAAAGTTTTTTATTTTATTATATTACATCTTTTTTTAATATCCAAGAATTGTGTGATTTGTCCATTCCCAGCCATTTCACATAAACTTTATTTCCCTTTCTTCTTAGCACCTTTTCTACGAGATACACGTTTGAATGTTTGACTTTCTGCAACTCCGGTTCATAAAAACTACCTATAATTAGTTCATTTTTGTCATCTGTCAGCAGATATGTTCTTGGATTGGTTAATTTAATTTCTTTAATTTGAAAGATTTCATTTGACCAGTTTGGTGTATATCCCTTTTGGAAAGCCTCCCTGTATTTACTTATTCGAACAAAATCCCCTTGTTTAAATTTTGATTTTTTGGGGTCAATTGTTTTTATATTATTATAAGTTGATTTTAGAATATCTTTTTCATTTTCTTCATTTATATCTATAGGTTTTAATCCTGTTGTTCTATGTTTAGTTGTATTATACTTAAAAACAATATTATTTAGGATATCCAACCATTTATAATTTCCTTGCAAGCTAAACTGTTTCCACATGAGAGTTTTTAAAGTTCTGTTGACCCTTTCAACAATACTTGCTTTCACTGTGGAAAATGTACTGTAGTGATTAATGTTATATTTTTCCATTAATTTATTAAAGTTTTTGTTGAAAAATTCTCTTCCTTGATCTGTATGTATGTTAGTTGGAGGAGTTTTCGCAAGCTTTAAAATTTTTTCCATAGCTAAAGTTACTTCCTCAGCAGTTTTTCTTTTAACAGGTTGAACCCAAACATATTTGGAAAATGTGTTTATAACAACTAAAATGTATCTATATCCTTTATTTAGTTTTGCATAAGGTATCATTTCCACCAAATCTGCTTGCCATAAATCGTTTAAATTTTTAATAATAACCCGTCGTCGTCTAAAATTTTTTCTAGCAGGTTTATGTAACTCGTTGACTAGATCTTCCTTGATGTTGGTTTGTTTACTCATGACTTCTAAATGTTTAGTTTGTTACTTCTACAGGACATTTTATTAACAATTCACCATAAAAATCTTCTAAATGGCTATTTTCAGGACGATGAAAAGAAAGAACATCCCCTTTTTTTAACCGAATACCTACAGGGTCAGTGATCTTTTTTCCATTAATTTTTAAAAAAACATATTTTTTCGGGTATTCTCCAGAAATTATAGTAGCAGATTCCATAGGAAAAACATATGTAATTCGTTTGTCTTGTAATAATTGGTAAACTCTATCGGGCAGAGAGTAATTTCCCATAAAAGGTAATACCAAATTATAATATAGTTTAACAGCACTAAGGTCAACAAGTTTTATAATGTTATGTTCTTTATTATCTTTGCCAAAGATGTGGGAACCAAACTTGTCAATAGACATGGTTGTTGCCAGCGGTAGAATAAGGAATAAACATGTGAGAATTAGTATTTATTTAATTATTTTTGCTTCTCTTAGTTCTTCTAAAATCGATATTATTTCATTTTGATGACCAGTATGTCCAGCCATTTGCGATGACATCAACAATTTCAATCTATCTATGATTTCGTTTGGATCGTCATAATAAACGTAATCTAATTTCTTTTTTGATAAATTTAACATAGCTCCCCCCTTTCCACTCTTTGTAGACAGATTTCTTGTAGAACGCGGTCTTTGTGGAGGTAACAAACGCGAAGTACTTGGTAGTATTGCACGATAACCTGTCTCTGTTGTGCTTCCACGTTTTAATATACCTTTTTGTAATAAGTAAGGTTTAACTATTGTCAAGTATTTAATGTCGGTCGAACCTTGAATTTGACTATTAGGATCAAAATTTCGTCTATATGCATTTGTCCTATTCAAAACATCCATATAATTTTCCATATCATTTGATGTATAACAAACAGGTTCTTTTTTAAAAAGAAGCTCATACAATCCAGGTGTTCCCTCATACCTAACTCCTTCAACTTTAAAATCTTTTCCTATGAAATCCACCACAGAATTAGCAATCTTATATTTATCTGCATCAACATCATGACTAAACCCATATTTGTTATCAAATTTGCCTTCCGTGTCTTTTATTAGCCCATCCACGAAAGGTCTTAGGAGTGAATGATATGCTTCCAAATATTCTTCATAAGCAGGTGTCCTTGTTAATTCTAAAACATCTTGTCGCAACTCACCTATAGTTGGTTCAATTGTTGTTTCAGGGCTTGATTCTCCTACCTGTTGCGAATCGTCAAAAAATACTTCTTCATCTCCTAAAAGTGAGGGCATGTGTGTTGAAAGATATTTACTATATGCATTTGATTTCCTTTGATTGACCTCTGGCGTAGGAAATTGAAATTTTGGGGTCGAAACTAATTGTGGTGAATATACTTCTTTTTTAATGAACGGTTCTGTTTTAATTGTCTGAATTAATTCATGCAAAGGTTGAGTTATTGGTTTAAATTCTTTTTCCATACGAATTTCTTTATCAGATAAATCTGATTTTAAAGCTTTATACTTTTGTCTAACGGCTTGTCTAGTTTTTACCAACTCTTTCGCTGTTTTTTCGTCCATCTTTACAAAAGGTAGGTTGTATACTAGAAAATTATCGTTGTGTCAGAGAGTTATATAGTGGAAATAAAATTATCAAATCCTTTTCTATAGCGGCCACCATTAAATTCACAGTCTTTATCAATAACGACAAAGTCATATTTATGTTTCCAACACATTGAACACAAGTTTTTAAACTCTTGAAAGCTCATGTCACCATTTACATGATCATCATATATATGTTTCAAGTTTGTAGCATCCTGTTGAAAAATTACCAAGAGGTTGGCATTATCACGTATAAGTTGTTTAGGGATTGATGAATATGTTTGACACAAATAAAAACAATCTGTATTTTTATGACGTCCGAAACAAAAATAATCCCTCATTAGACTTTGATCAGTGCATACTATATCATCAAATACAATCAGTGAGTTTGGTTTTATTTCAGTGGGTGAAACAATATCCTCAGCGTTCGATGATTCAAAATAACCAATAAACTTTAGTGGAGCAAAAAGCCTTTTTAGATATTCATATTTTGATTGATATAAGGATTTTGAGTACACATATATGTTTTCAAATCTTAATCCATTAGGGTGTGTTATAAGAGAAATCATAACATTTGTCTTCCCACAACCCGATGGTCCTACTATTAAACATCTTTTACAGTTTCCACCAAATAATTGTCCATGTTTTCGATAATTATCATGACATAAATCAAAATTTTTTATCGGTAAAGAAAAATCTTGTTTTTTGATCTTCATTGTTTGAACATCGCTATTTAAGTAAGGTTATTTGCGTTTTTAAATCATTTATATATAATGATTAGACATAATAATGTCATTCACTGCGTGGAAGGACAGAGAACAGGTAGTGGTTTATTAAATACTCTTATTAATAAATTACCAGTAGAGCTCCATATTCCTTCTTATAACTTTTGTGGGCCTGGTACAAAGTTAAATAAAAGGCTTGCTCGAGGTGATAAGGGAATTAATTTATTAGACGAAGCTTGCAAAGAGCACGATATAGCATATTCGGAATATTTCGATTTAAAAAACAGAAACGAGGCAGATAAAATATTAGCTAAAAAGGCATTTAATAGATTTAAAGCTTCAGATTCAAATCTAGGCGAAAAACTGTCATCCTTGGCTGTGGCCGGAATCATGAAAGCAAAAACAAAACTCGGTATGGGAATAAGAAAAAGAAAACAAAAACGCAAGAAAGGAGGTCAAATATCCTTTAACCAAGGTGTAAGAAAAGCACGTGAAGAGCTGGTTGGAAAAAAGTTTGCTAATATAAGGAATGCTGCCAGCACAGCTTTATCATCGATTAAAAAATTAAAAATAAAAGAACCTAAACAAAGAATTATTCCAATTCCAAAAACTGGTGGAATTTTACCTTTAATACCTATTTTTGCTGGTTTATCTGCTCTAGGAGCCCTAAGCGGGGGCGCTGCTGGCATTGCGCAAGCAGTAAATTCAGCTAAAAACGCGCAAAAAAAATTAGAAGAACAAACAAGACACAACAAAGAAATGGAAAAAATATCAATTGGAAAAGGTCTTTATTTAAAACCATATAAGCAAGGGTGTGGTCTATATTTAAAACCATATTCAAAAAACTGTTAAATTTGCTACCTCGCCGACCTTTGACAAATATAGATTTATTAAAGTATGCGAAAATATTAAAGTTGGCACATTTTAGAGGTGTCTTTATGAGAAATAAGTTACCCAAAAAAATAAAAAAATATGAAACAGGTATTATAAATTTAGATGATGATATGGGGGAAGGCACTCACTGGACAGCGTATGTTAAAAATAATAATAACATAATTTACTTTGATAGTTTTGGAAATTTACGACCACCAAATGAAGTTATAACTTATTTCTATAGCGATGGTAGCAACAACATCAATATTAAATATAACTATGATAAATATCAATCTTTTAATACCTCAACTTGTGGACAGTTATCATTACAGTTTATTTATAATAATGCGTAATTGTGTTTCCATTTTATTCTTATTACGACCATCATGTCGTTTACTATAGCTCTTTCCGCAAATTCAGCTATACTTCAAGCAGATTTCCATCCACCTATTTACTTAGATCCTAACACTTCCTACGTTGTAGGACTTACCAACTTTGAAACTTTTAATGCAATACCAAATATTGATAAAAGCAATAATAAAGTATATTTTGGAAAAAATAATGAATTTTTAACAATTCCTACGGGAAGTTATGAAATGGATGATGTTAATAAATATTTACAGACTGAATTCCAAAAAAGAAATATTTCGTTTCACCTCTATGCAAATAACAACACATTAAAATCAACAATAAAGTCTACTACAGATATTATTTTTAAAGATGGAACAATAGGAAAACTTTTGGGTTTTAATAAGGGCATTGTATCTGGTGATGGAGTTCCAAGAACATCGCAAAATCCAGCAGAGATTATAAAAGTTAATTCTTTATGCATAGACTGCAGTATCGCAGAAGGTTCCTATCTGAACGGAAAGCCAGTACACATTATTCATCAGTTTTTCCCTAATGTTAGCCCTGGATTTAAAATAATAGAAAGTCCCCAAAATATTATTTATTTTCCTGTTACAGTAAAAGTAATAGATAAAATAACAATAAAGGTAATAGACCAAGATTTAAATATTGTTGATTTTCGAAACGAAACTGTAACTATAAGGTTGCATATAAAAGAAGTATAATGGTTATCCTTTATAATAGAAAAACCTTCAATTTACCCACAAAAATTAATAAAAACTATAAGAAGACTAAACATCGTAAACCAAAGATTAGTAGAAAGAGAAACACACAAGGGATAACACCTGAAAATATAAGCTTTTTGAAATCTCTAGGTTTAAAGGTTTTAGTATAATGGATATCCTTAACGTAGCAGAAGGTCTTTTCATAGATAATTCAATTGTGCATTCCGAAGTTCATGGTTATGAACCATACCTACCTACAAAATTGGGAAATAATGATGAAATTATAATACCTGTTCATGAAGTAGACAAGTATACTCTTCCTTCCGAAAGCTTTCTTTACATAGAGGGTAAACTAACAAAAGATAATAATACTATCTCAAATACATTAAAATTGATAAACAATGGGATTGCATTCCTTTTTAAAGAAATGCGTTATCAACTAAACGGTGTTACAATAGATTCAGTTAGAGATGTTGGGTTAACTTCAACAATAAAGGGATACATGTCGTATAATAAAAATGAATGCAATAAACTTAAAAACGCAGGTTGGTTTCCTATGGAATCTTCACAAGTTGTTGATGCAACGACAGGATTATTTAATGTTTGCATTCCGCTTAAATTCTTAATGGGGTTTTTTGAAGACTACAAAAAAATTATTTTAAATGCCAAACAAGAACTTATTTTAGTACGAGATAATTCAGACAAAAATGCAACAATTAATACTGCAGATGAAAATCCAAAAATTGAGCTTACTAAGCTAACTTGGAATATACCTCACATTTCAGTAGCTATTCCTCAAGAATTAGCATTATCTAAAATAATTAATAAGAATACTGATATAATAATTGCTTTCCGGAGTTGGGAACTCATCGAATACCCAGAATTATTAAAAACTAATCGTCATAACTGGCCTGTCAAAACATCTACGAAAGTTAATACCCCACGTCATGTAGCAATTGCTTTTCAAAAAGACTTAAGGGATAAATCAACAACTGATATGTCTTTATTTTCCAACGTTAAGTTACGAAACATTAAAGTGTTTTTAAACTCTGAGAGATATCCCTACAACGATCTATTTTTAGACTTTGCTAAAAATAAATTTGCATCATTATATGAAATGTTTTCACAATTTCAAAAATCTTACTATGGAATAACACCTGAACCCATTTTTTCTCCAAAGGAATTTAATACTTATGCTCCTATCGTATATATCGATTGTTCACATCAGAAAGAAACAATTGAATCCGGGCCTATTGTTATGAGAGTTGAGTTTGAATTACATGATGATCTTAAAGACAAAATATCTGCATATTGTCTTATTATGCATGACAAAGTATTTAGCTACAATCCATTAACCAAAAATGTTAGACAACTTTAAAGCGCTAAACTATATAAAATCAATGCTCTACTATTCTTTCCTACCATTATGGGTGAAGATCTAGAACTTCGAGTATCCTACTTTTTAGAAGAGCTGAAAAAATTAAAACAACAACTACAAGAATATTCTGACAAGAAATCTATGATTAAGCAATTCTCACTTTTGAAATTATGCGGTTATTAATTGTCGATGTGCAAGGATTTAACATAGAAAATAAGAAGTTTATTCCCAAAGAGTTGGCTGCCTATGATGGACACAAAATATGCCACTATATCTTTAAATCACCATTTGATATAAAATACCTACCACCTGACTTACATAAACAAGCTATATGGTTAATGAAAAATCATCACTGTATTCCTTGGAATGAAGGATATACACCAATTCACAAATTTTCTGAAATAATCAAGAATCTAACAGAAAAGGTGGATCAAGTTTATGTGAAAGGGAGAGAGAAATCCGAATACATCCGAAAATATTCATTAAAACCAGTCATGGAACTTGACGAAAATCCACAATTACAAGAAGGAGAAGCTCATTGTTTTTATCATTCTAAATCACCATGTATATGTGCACTTACTAATGTATATAATTTATATAATAATTATTTAATGATTGAATAAAACAAATAAATATATTAAAGTTTTTTATTTCTTATAAATTAGGTTGAATTCTTGAATAATTTCAGGTGACAAAAACTTCTTTATTTCATCCAAATGCTCCTCAAATCCCATTTCTTTCATCGTGTACAGAAAAGACTTTAAATCAGATGTATGTAAATATATGTTACAGGCTTCTGCTGCTTTTTCATATTTTCTAGCCATATCCATACATTCCTCATACGTATAAAATCTTTCGAATCCATACTCGGCTTCATGGGCAGCATCAAATTCTAAATTACTGAAGTGTTGTGATAGATTCTCTATAGCACTTGTTAGGTTATATGCTACTGGTTGAGATGTATATGCTAACCACATCTTGTTGGAGAATGTTCAGACTTAAAGTAAGTTCAGAGCTTTAAATATTAATTTAGGAGGTGGGGGGAATAAAAAGAGAAATATATTTATAAGTTTTTATTTTCAATACAACTTTTTACAAATTCATTACATGTAAATGTTTCTACATCCTCCACAACACAATCTGAGTAAAAGTTTAATAATTCTAAAACACAGCAAACATTTAAACTATTTTCCATAGGTGAAATAACATCATATACATTTTTTAACAAATCACCATTTTTCATAGAGATTCCACTAACTAAAATATTGTAATATTTGGAAAATTCCTGGTTTTTTAAGATATCAAAACGATATTTGATTAAATTTGCCAAGTTCACTAATTCATTTATGGTATCACCAGCTAGGAATACTTCATTACCACCATCTTGTGTAATCTTGATAATTCTTGCATCCCCAATAAACACAAAGTGAATCTCATAACCATTTCCCTTCATGGGTTGCCACCCGGTGTTGTTGGAATAAATAAAGCTCATCATAATTCCTTGATTATTTAGGAAGGAGATCCATTGATCTTCATTAAAAGTGACATTTTGATTATATTTGTATCCACAGAGTTTAACAACAGGAATATATTTTCTCTCTAAGGAAAATCCAATGCTGACCCATTTGGATTTGGATTTGTTAATGTAGTAAATTGTTTCATTAACGAGAGCTGCATTGCGCTTGTTACTAAACTCTTGTTGGCTTGTTGGTTTATACATTTTCAGTTGCTTGCTTGAAATAATGGTTGTAGAACTGTGGGTGAGTGCTTAAATAAGCAAGCGTGGTAGTGGGGATAATAAGCGTGGTAGTGGGGCGTAGTAAGAGTGGTGGGGGGATTTAAACACTAATCTTATAGATTTAAACATCATTTAGCGACTAACCATGAATGAGTGTAAGACAGAACTTTTTATCGACATTCAAGGATATAACTGTTCCTTTGGATACATTCCAAAAGAATTAGCGATTTATGATGGGATTCGTTGCTCAAATTATCTGTTTAAATCACCATTTCATAAAAATATGTTATCTGCTCTCGATCTCAAAATGGTTAAATGGGCCGAAGAGTATCATGGACTAAAATGGGAATTTGGAAATATAGAACTTAATGAAATTGATGATATTTTAAAGCATGTGTTAGAAGTTTACCAATCGCCCAAAATTTACGTGAAAGGGAATGAGAAAATAAACTACTTAAAAAAGTTTTTGAATGAAGATTTCATATACGCTATTCCCATTGGACAAGAACCAAAATTAAGTAAATTTAAGAAAATTCCAGAGTGTTATTTTCACAAAAATGTGAATCCATGGCATTGTGCATTAGCAAACGTAAAATTGTTATATAATTATAGACATTGTTATGAATAAAAACCTTTATTATTATATATTATTGAATTTTATTTATAGTACAAATATACTTTGAATAATATATATCCTATTGAACATATAAACACTACTAACAATATACTTAATAATACTACACACACATTTGAAGTACATTCTTCTTCTATACAAGATTTTCTATACAATTGATTCCATTCCTGTGTCACTATTGAAGTTTTATTGACATAATATAATCTTAACTTATACTGTACAATGGTAGAATCATTTATAATATTATCATCTATTTTGTGGGTAAATAAACCATTATTTATATTCATTCTTTTCCATGTTGAAGGCCAACTATCATTATTTACATTATTAACAGATAGACAAATAAATGCTTCTCGAACATTATGATCAACTTGTATGAACAAAGTATTGTTAACGAATGCTGATAGAAATAGAACTCCTACTGGTAGCAGAGCCATTTTCAAAATAAAATATTTTTCCAGGGTTCTTATGTTTTATATTCGTCACGAACTAAATCTTTTAGAATATCAATTACATTATTAACTTGATCATCATCAGTCTTGGATTTCTCTTCCAAAATACTTATATGTTTGTGCCCCCAAGCTAAAGTTCTAAAAGAATCTGGAATTATATAGCGTTTGTCATCTTTTGGAGACAAAGCAACTTTATTTTTTAATTGTGTAAACATGTCATGTAAAATTGAATGAAAAATATTCATTTTTCTAAATTTGATCTCAGAATTTTCAACTACGTCTTTATAATCTTGTTTAGTAATGGAATTTTCTATAACATATTTTTTAACTCCCTTTGCCTTTTTTTCAGATTTCTCTTCTAAATTTACACAGTAAGCTTTAGCCCCCGTCCCATAAAAACTTGAAATTGGTTTACCTGCAAATTCATCTTTCATTCGCCCTAATACTGATTTGTTTATAGTTAAATTATGTATATTGTTTTCATTGTAATTAGAAGTGTCAAATTTGTCTAAATTGTCTTGCATATCTTTATAAAAGTTTTCAGTCTCTACTTGCAAGATCAAACTGTCTGTATCCGTGTATAACAAAATTGCTTCGTCTCCATACTTGCTTTTAATATAGTCATAATAAAAATCATATAAAACGGTTTTTGATAATTCCAAGACTGTGAAGCCAACATAAACAGGTTTATTGTAAGTCACTTTTACTCTTTCCATTTGTATCGCAACCAAGTTTTCATTAAAGACCAAACGATTTTTAAAATTTGGTTTAGCAATCAATGTCTGCGCTCCTTGTTTTTTACCAATATTCTCCCAGTGTGTGATTAATCTAATGTCAACTCGCTTGTCAATGTTTTCTAAAGATTTACCGTAAATGGCATTATTAAATAATTTATAAGTATCCCTTTCCAACTTATTTTTAGATTTGTTCCTCATTTCGGTATTTAAATCGATGTACTGTTTAAGAAATGCAGCTTGCTTAAATTTAATAACTCTATGAATTTTAGTTAATTTTAATCCATTTTGAAGCACCTGTTTCAGATTTCGGTAATGAATAACATATTTTTCTTTATGGTTTAAATGACATATTAATTTCTTTTGTTTTGAACCTGGTGCACAAATATTTTCAGCCAAAAAAGGTAATTCGTTGTGTTTTACATGTAAATTTTGAGGATACTTTAAATCTACTTCCAAAACATACCCGAATTCAGCATCATCAGATATAGACATCACATCAAGGGCTTCAATTTCTTCATCGTTCAACCAAGAAAAATCACTTACGGGGAGACATTGACTCATACTATGTCCATACAAGTTAGTGGCATCCAAATACATTATAAATGAATTTGGTTTGCTTGTATCATAATTTTCCAAGAATTGATTATTAGCTTCAGCTTTTCGAACGCTGCAATGACAGACACCACCTCTTATACTATTTTTAAAAAAATGTATCATATCTATATCCGTTAATAATTCTAATTTAACATCAGTCATTTTTAACATTGAATCCCAACTTAAACCTGGTAATGTGTAATACTGTGCAGGATCTAGCTTAAAGTTATTTAAAGATATATTTCGAAAAGCTTCAAAGAAATCTGTTAATATGAGAACATCTGACAATAAATAAATTTTGGTATAATCCATAAGATTTTGACAATTAAATAAATTCCAAATAGTAATTGCTCTATTGTAATCCGATGGACGCATAGGTTCATCTTTAAGTTTATCATAAAAATGTTCAATAGCTGGGAGTTGATTTTCATGTAATTTTTCGAAAGAATCAACGTAAGAATAAGGATAAAAACCTTTTTTACGAATTTCATTAAACTGGTTAGGATCTTCAAAATATTTTTTAATCTCTATGCACTGATTTGGTTCCAAGCTTTCACCAAGCTTTTCCAAAGAGGAACCAACGAAACGGAATGAATCTAAAAATCTCATTTTAATAAACAGATTTTTTTCTTTATTATCCTTGTCTTTTACTTTGTCAACCAATATGGATTTTGAAAATGAAATATATTTTTCTTTGGTTTGTGCAAGTACATCAATATTATCTTCTTCACAGCACAATTGTTTAACAAATAAATGACTATCATAACCAGTTAAATTATGGAAAAAGATAGGTATAAAATTTGGAATTTGAAAGTTTAAGTTGCAGATACTGTGAGCTGCATTTCGAAATTTACCAGTTAAATGATCGTGATCCCTTACTTTTTCATTTTCTTCAAGTTTTTTATTACAAATATGACAAATTGTGCTATTTTTATAAGCCAGCTCTTCCTCATCGGATAAAGGAAGCATTTTCACTACAGGTTTAAGATGTTCATTATAAATTCTATGTACATGACCTTCAATTCGTTTACAAAATTCATCAGCTGCATCAAATGATATGGAAAATTATATGGATGTTTTGAATAGGACAAATGCATATAGACGAAATTTTGATCCTAATAGTCAAATTCAAGGTTCGACCGACATTAAATACTTGACAATAGTTAAACCTTACTTATTACAAAAAGGTATATTAAAACGTGGAAGCACAACAGAGACAGGTTATCGTGCAATACTACCAAGTACTTCGCGTTTGTTACCTCCACAAAGACCGCGTTCTACAAGAAATCTGTCTACAAAGAGTGGAAAGGGGGGAGCTATGTTAAATTTATCAAAAAAGAAATTAGATTACGTTTATTATGACGATCCAAACGAAATCATAGATAGATTGAAATTGTTGATGTCATCGCAAATGGCTGGACATACTGGTCATCAAAATGAAATAATATCGATTTTAGAAGAACTAAGAGAAGCAAAAATAATTAAATAAATACTAATTCTCACATGTTTATTCCTTATTCTACCGCTGGCAACAACCATGTCTATTGACAAGTTTGGTTCCCACATCTTTGGCAAAGATAATAAAGAACATAACATTATAAAACTTGTTGACCTTAGTGCTGTTAAACTATATTATAATTTGGTATTACCTTTTATGGGAAATTACTCTCTGCCCGATAGAGTTTACCAATTATTACAAGACAAACGAATTACATATGTTTTTCCTATGGAATCTGCTACTATAATTTCTGGAGAATACCCGAAAAAATATGTTTTTTTAAAAATTAATGGAAAAAAGATCACTGACCCTGTAGGTATTCGGTTAAAAAAAGGGGATGTTCTTTCTTTTCATCGTCCTGAAAATAGCCATTTAGAAGATTTTTATGGTGAATTGTTAATAAAATGTCCTGTAGAAGTAACAAACTAAACATTTAGAAGTCATGAGTAAACAAACCAACATCAAGGAAGATCTAGTCAACGAGTTACATAAACCTGCTAGAAAAAATTTTAGACGACGACGGGTTATTATTAAAAATTTAAACGATTTATGGCAAGCAGATTTGGTGGAAATGATACCTTATGCAAAACTAAATAAAGGATATAGATACATTTTAGTTGTTATAAACACATTTTCCAAATATGTTTGGGTTCAACCTGTTAAAAGAAAAACTGCTGAGGAAGTAACTTTAGCTATGGAAAAAATTTTAAAGCTTGCGAAAACTCCTCCAACTAACATACATACAGATCAAGGAAGAGAATTTTTCAACAAAAACTTTAATAAATTAATGGAAAAATATAACATTAATCACTACAGTACATTTTCCACAGTGAAAGCAAGTATTGTTGAAAGGGTCAACAGAACTTTAAAAACTCTCATGTGGAAACAGTTTAGCTTGCAAGGAAATTATAAATGGTTGGATATCCTAAATAATATTGTTTTTAAGTATAATACAACTAAACATAGAACAACAGGATTAAAACCTATAGATATAAATGAAGAAAATGAAAAAGATATTCTAAAATCAACTTATAATAATATAAAAACAATTGACCCCAAAAAATCAAAATTTAAACAAGGGGATTTTGTTCGAATAAGTAAATACAGGGAGGCTTTCCAAAAGGGATATACACCAAACTGGTCAAATGAAATCTTTCAAATTAAAGAAATTAAATTAACCAATCCAAGAACATATCTGCTGACAGATGACAAAAATGAACTAATTATAGGTAGTTTTTATGAACCGGAGTTGCAGAAAGTCAAACATTCAAACGTGTATCTCGTAGAAAAGGTGCTAAGAAGAAAGGGAAATAAAGTTTATGTGAAATGGCTGGGAATGGACAAATCACACAATTCTTGGATATTAAAAAAAGATGTAATATAATAAAATAAAAAACTTTATATTTAACAACATGGTTTTATTTACTTCTGATATATCTATATTAAATTCATGTCACTTATATACAACAATATCACTAGAGCTTGATCAGCACTGTCATTTTTCTTCACAAGAATCTTTTCCTTAGTCTCTTTTAAAACAATTGAGAAATAGAATCTTCTGCAAAGAGGACAGTGTGCGTTTGTTTTCGTCCACTCTGTTAAACACTTTATACAAAATTTGTGTGTGCACGAATTGGGTGTGCAAATTTCTTCTCTTCTCATGGAATATAAACAAACAGGGCATCTGCTTCTGTCTTCTTGTTTAAGTTTTTTCACCGATTTTCTGCAACCAACCAGCTTTCGTTTTTGAATCATATTTCTAGCAAATAATGTTTCAGAAACCGTGTGCGTATAAATTTATAGATATTCCCCCACTCAAGTCAAGCCCACATGGTCGAGGTGGGAGGATATGAGCTTGAATTGGTTGTAATAAAACAAAAATTATTTAAAACGTTCATTGTATATTTTCTTCCTATAATTTTCATCCAAAACATCCTTTAGTAGGGCCTCAGCATATTGAAGTCTATTTTGAAAGCGGTATCTATCCAAGACATACTGCTCATAATCATTCTGGCGTGCTGCTTTGTAAGCAAACTTCCATGCAAACAATACATGGATTTTATTCATATTTTCGTTAAATGTAACCTTCTTCATAGTGTTTCTCTAAAATCACAAGCTTTATTCCCTCCTTTTATATCGCAGCATCGAAGTGTGTGTTCCAGCAATGTAAAACTATTATACAATTATAAGAATTGTTCTAAAGTTGTTTTTTCAATTTTATGGTTTGTGATTTTCTGCACATCCGGTTTGTTACACATTACACAGACGTCTGATAAAATAATCATATGTAGAACTTGCTCACACACTTTACATTTAATTTCATCTTTACAACAATCTATGGCACGCTTATAATGGGTGTTCACATGTATGTGTTTACCACGTTGTGGTTCTATGGTTAATAAAAAAAGTAACACTCGTGATATAGCAGCTTTGCTTATTGGTTATCTGGTTCTTCACAAAGAGGTTAATAAAATAACACATAAATACAAAGAATACAAACTTTTTATTTAATACATCTAGATACATTTGTATGGATAATTTTTCTAAGAGTTTTAAGTTTATCTGGAGCGTTGGAAAAGTAAAGGTGTGTTTTGTTTGTTCTCTGGAACTGATTAAAAATATCCAACATTACTGCTGTCTCCATATCTGTGCTTATACTAGGATCTTCTTTGTACACAAACTTCGTAAGGTCCACGGTTGGTATCATATGTTTTATAACTTTGACGGTGGGATCGTAAATTTCTCCTTTAAACACGTTCCAAAAATGAATGTTGACTCCTATTTCATCATAGAAAATCTTTCCACATTTTGGTTCTACATGTACATTATATTTTTTAGCAAGTTCCCAAACCATTAAAGTTGCAGGTAAACAGGATCCATAATACTGGTTCCGACTGAATACTTCTTCAATGTTGTCAAGAATAATTTTTAATATTTCCGACATGTTAATTGACTGTCGGTCAACAGTTTACTAACCATTTCTTATAAGCTATTCTATTTAGATTACAAATTTCAGCTACACCGCTACTTTTTTAGCACTCTTAGATGGATTTGAAGGTGGATTTGTTATTATTAAATTGTTTTCTATGTACTCTTGTGGATTATAGCTTTCGCAATGTTCTGTGTCCCATGAATAATCAATAGGGACTGCTACAGACATCGTTGTGAATTGTGTTAAATACTGCAAATATTGAGAATTAAAGTGGTGTGGCGGGTAGGAGGAATGGATTTGATATAAGAGTGGTAGGATTTGGTAGTGTGAAGAGTGCGTGTTGTGGAATGGTTTTAAGCTCCTGAGAGGAGAGGGGAGAGGAGAGGGGAGAGGAGAGGGGAGAGGAGAGGGGAGAGAGGGGAGAGAGGGGAGAGAGGGGAGAGAGGGAGAGAGGGAGAGAGGGGAGAGGGGAGCGGAGAGGGGAGCGGAGAGGGGAGCGGAGAGGGGAGAGGAGTGGTGTGAAGAGTGGGGGGATTTTGGTGGGGTGAAGAGTGGTGTGAAGAGTGGGGGGATTTTGGTGGGGTGAAGAGTGGGGGGATTTGGTGGGGTGAAGAGTGGGGGATTTTGGTGGGGTGAAGAGTGGGGGGATTTGGTGGGGTGAAGAGTGGGGGGATTTTGGTGGGGTGAAGAGTGGGGGGATTTGGTGGGGTGAAGAGTGGGGGGATTGGATTTGGATTTGGATTGGTCTGGTATGCCTGAAAGCCATCTACTTATTTAGTTACCAAGCTATTACAAAACGGCCAAAAATTTGAGTTCAGCTTAGTTTTTATTTCTTGAAGGTGCGTAAACTTTTGTTTTGTAATTGGGAGTTTTCCTATGAAAGCCTTGGAAATTCGTTAATTTTCTTTATGCTTCTTTTGGGGCGATGGGGGAGAGGTAGAAAGTTGTTATCAAAATCCAATTTATACTGCACTTCTCCATCTTCATATTTAAGGGCCCGCATGTCGGTAACTGTTGGGTCTTGTGGTTTTCGGCCTGGCCTAATAGATTCATAAACGAGATCCAAATTATAGTTTTTGAAAAATTCAAAAGTAGGTGAAATCACTTCATATGGTTCTGGACTTTTTCCCGCTTCTTGCGTTAGCCTTTGGTAATCATAGGGAACAGAGATGGTTTTATTTTTCAGTTTATTTTCTATTGTTGCATGTACGCTATTACATTCCATGCGTTAGTGTGCCCTTTGAGGAGATATTTCTGGATTATTGTGATATTGTACGTTGTTGAAAGCGACAATAGAGCATTGGCCATTGTGGAATTCCTATTTTGATAGGTACACCCGTCAGAAAAAATTATTATAGGCCTTTTGTCTTCGGAATTTTTTAAAAATTTTCGTTCTAAGTAATCTACGAGCAATGTCGCAAACGTTGAAGCTTGTAGGTCAGTATCAGTTTCATTGATCCAATAACACGTATCTCCTTAAACATTCTCATTTTGTCAAATTCAATACCACGTATCTCCATAGTTTTTAAAAGGAATCAGATGTTTATGTCAAATTATATTATTTGGCTACATAAGATTGATGTGCTTGTTCCTGTTAAGTTTATTTATGATTTAAATAAGAAATTAATTTAAAAAAGTCAATAAATAATGTTAAAACTAGCCCTAAAAATGAACTTACCAAAACTTTATACGCCCGGAGCCATCTTTTCTTAGAGATACGTGGTACGTCAATTGGGGTGACTTGATACATTCTTGAAATTCAATTGCTTGTATTTTTGGAATGGATAGACCTAGGAAGTTCATATACCCCTTAAAAGTTTAGTCTCGATCTCTAGTTTATATAGTCAAAGTGCCATAACGTTATGAATTTTAGTTTCTGTAAGAGAAAAAAAAAGTTGGTGTATCAAGTCACCCCGTGGGTCGAGGTGACTTGATACGCGTGTTTATTTCTTTATAAATATCATTTCACAAGATGTAATGGGTGACTTGATACACAAAAACAATTTTTTAAACAAGGTTTAATTAAATAAAAATACATTAAAAGGCTTATTAATGCAAAACATATGAAAAATTGACGTTTATTTGAAATAAAAATGGGATTATCCCTCTATACAGTAAAGAAAAATTTACAATACAAATAACTATAAAACATTAAAAGGAAATTTGAAAAGCCTGAAAACGATGCATATCTGCGGGTCCCAAGCACCTTTTTGTATTTGCTTGGCATTTTACATGTGTATCAAGTCACCCCATCCTGGACCAAAATATGTTATTTTTATTGCCACATTAACAATTTTTGTTTTTTTACTTTGAAACTTTGTGATATTGCTAACTAATATAAGTATAAGCTAACTTACCACCAAATTTCATGAAAATCGAACGTACAGAACCTTAGCTACACATCAAAGTTTACGGACCACCAGAAACACCACGTTGTTTTGTTTTGATTTAAACCGGTACTGAGGCACGTGTTTTAGTTTTGTGGCGCCAAAAAGGGTAGGAATCACTCACACATAGTCCCTCGCGATAATCAAAGACAAATAAACTGTTTACGACGGTGGGTCTAAATTTAGACATATTAAGAAAGTAATGCGTCAAAACGTATCAAGACACCCCGGCGTATCAAGTCACCCCAATTGACGGTATTGTATTTTTTATCGACCTACCATGACAATAAACTTACCGACCAAACAGCATCATCTATCGATGCATATTGGAAATCTTACGCAAACTAGGTAAAAATCGTTATTTTGAAAAAAAGTGGAGATACGTGGTATTGCATTGACACCATCCATATATTCATCGGTGAGTGGATTATATTTGGCAGTATTCAGTGCACTGTTTACCACTATATCAAAATAATGAGGCTGAAGCAGATCATAAAGATTTTTTATTCTGAGGTCCATTTTTCCATTTTCATTAACATTTTTGCCTGTTCTCTCATTTTTATAGAGCAAACATTTACATGACGTTGCTCTTTATGAGTGTTCAATTTCTCCAAACGCACAAACTAGTGCATCTTTCTTTGTAACAAGGGACACTTTATCAGTTGGCATTCGCGGAAATACTTTCATTCTTAAATCCTCACTGGTATTTAATCTGGACAGAAAAATGCTCTGAGACTCACTAAGCGGTGTTTTATTAAGACTCTCCTTATTTTCTGTGCAGGTTTTTTCGTGTTTCCACAATAATCTTCGTGAGTAAAGCCCAAAGCAAAACGGACATGAAATATAGTTTTCTTCAGAATTATCTATGTTACTTTTATGTACTGGTTTGTACAAAGATTCTGAGTTTCTCAGGAAATTTCCTTTTTTTCTCAGAGTTGGAATACATTTTTTTCTCAACGGATTTTGGCTCCAATGAATGTATTTGTTGCACTTTTAGTTCCTGTGAATGATTTCTTGTGAGGTGTCTGGCAAAATTTTTTACCTCTGTCTCACAATAATAACACAAATCAGGAAAACGAATAACCTTTTTCCAAGCATTTTCTTTCGAAGGTTTGTTGCTGCTTCGAAGGTTATCGTTTTTGAATTACTCGAATTTTCAAAGTCAGCCTCTTAAAAATCAATATTTAATAATGTTAGTTATAAAAAAAAAGGTTTATATTACCTCGGGGATCAGGGGCATTCGTAAAGCAGGTACGTTGGTCGTTCTTAACTCCTTTTCAGGAGTTGTTGCCTGAAAACAATAAAATATTATTAAGGTATTACAAAATTTTTACTGTAACTTTTGTTTATTGCTGATTTCAATTCCCAGACAGCACCAAGATGTCCTAAAGACGTCTAAAAGGCATCATCTCTAGACATAGCAGACATCTTGTAGACGTCTATTTACGCCTGACGATGTCTGAAAGACATCTTCAAGACGTCTGTTGTTACGAAACGTGACATCTTAACGACATCTGTTAATCAACATCTTATAGATGTCTGTCAGGCAATGTCTTAAAGACATCTGATTTCGATGCTTAAAAGTCATTCATAACTTGACAGTTTTAACTGTAAGTCATATAGAAATTTTTTTTATTATTTGTTGTTCAGAAAATATAATTTTTCATAAAATTTTGTGCATATATAATTTTGACGATTTCGAGTTCTTGGGTCTGATCCATCCTCAGGAAAAAATCAAATTGTGTTTAAAATTGTGAGATATCATATAGATATATTACAAATACATATAAAAAAAAATATAATGCATGAATTATATTGCATTAGGTATAACATAAGAACTAATCCATATTTCAAAATTTTTTTAATAATCTTGTTTTTCTGTCAGAAGCACGCGGTAACCAAGTCTGTATTGCATTTTCGGAATCCTTTCGAGATTTTGATATCCCTGAATGCTCTAACACTTCTAAAAAAAATTAAAAATTATCTAAACAGATGAAAGAAAATATACAAATGAGTTCTCAGATGCATTTACATCAGAGCATTTAAATAAGCAGGAACATAAAAGCTACGCACCTATTAAAAGTTTTGCAATATTCAGATCACAAAATGGTTTCTTCCCTTTTCGCCCCAACCAACTGTATTTTAGTGTATAGTCATTTGTCAGTATCTGACTTAAAACTCTTTTAACTAAGTCATATTCACATGATCCTCCCAGTTTAGATAGTTCAGTTACCTAGAACAGAAATAATATTATTGTTCTAACTCTTTCATTCTAAATGATATTAAATATATATATATATATATATATATATATATATATATATATATATATATATATATATATATATATATATATATATATATATATATATATATATATATATATACAGTGACCGGCAAAAAGTTCGCAACATATGGGAAAAATTTTTATTAGGAGAGTATCGGAAAAACTTTCCCAGGCGATCGGTTCTGCATGTCCGATAACCTAAAAATCGATTTTGACATACGTCACGTGACCACTGGTATAGCGTCAAATTAAAAAAAAAATTGTTAATTTACAAAAAGTGAGGTTAGTTGACGAGATATCAAAAAAAGTTATTTGAAAAAATTGCTTAGAATTAAATTCTAGGTCCTTGTGCAAAATTTTAAGATTTTATTTAAAAAAATTGGAAAACTCAATTTTTTTTAAATATTTTTTTATCGATTTACAAATTTCCGGTTTTTTTCGTTTAGATAGCTTGGCTAATGTAAAGCCCATGTATCTGGATGAAAATAAACGAATGTAGTAGTTTTTTCTACAATTGACAGGACAAAATTAAAAAAAACAGGGTTTCGCCGGACGCTAGCTGTTGCAATGATTTGTATCTAGCAGCAGTGTCAAAATTTTAGAGACATTTCAATGAGATTACATTGAGAAAACCTTAATCGTCTTAAATATATCTGAAGTTCGACTTTTTGTAAAGTTAAGGGGATTAAAATAGATAATAAACAAAAAATTACCTGTTTATTTAATCGAAATTTTATAAACGAAAACCAATGTAAGAAAAACTTAAAAGTAGTCAAATTCTGTACTAACAACACAAAACATCATTGTTTTTCCTTGGGTGCACAAAATTTAAAACTCAGTATGACCACCATTTCTCTCCATACATACTGTTGTTCTCGAGCGCAACTCTCGATTAACATTTCGGAGCATTTTACGATTTACTTGCAATACACAATTTATAATGACATTCTCTAAATTTTGTATATTCCTAAAGGGTCGATGTTTGTACACAGGGTTCTTTAGGTATCCCCACATAAAAAAATCTAACGGAGTCAGATCTACAATTCTACAATTGACAGGACAAAATCGAAAAAATAGGTGTTCGCCGGACGCTCGCTGTTGCAATGGTTTGAATCTAATGAAATGACTGTATCAAGATTTTATTAAGATTTTTCGCACATAAATTTAACAACCAGGCCTATTTAGTTGTACTTAAAACTACCAAAGCAGGCTCTGAAATTAAAACAACCAAATAATCTAGTAGGTTAAAAACAACAGAAAAATGTCAAACAAATTATAATTTGTTTGATTTCAACCTATGTCATTGGTTTATGTCTCGCATCTTACTAAGTTTGATATTTTACATAAGTTTATTAATATTTTATTCCTTAAAATGGCACCCACACTACTTCTTCAGGAAAAGATAGAAATTATTTTAATTTCTGGAGATAATTACAAAAGCCATAGAGAAACAGCAGCAATTTTTAATGAGAGGCACCCCGATAAATCCCTCCATTATTCCACAGTATCTTGTCTAGTCAATAAATTTAAAGAAACGGGATCGGTAGAAAATCAGTATAAAGTTTCCCATGAAAAACCGGTAACAGGTGACGAAGGTTCTCTGGATGTGTGTTTGTCGATCACAGAAACACCCCAATTAGCAGTTAGTCAAATATCGGAGATCACTAACATTCACGAAAGATCTGTGCGGAGGATATTAAAAAGAAACAAATTTCATCCGTACAAACCTAAATTTGTACAAGTATTAAAAGATAGGGATTATGACGCCCGCTTCGATTTTTGTGCCTGGTTCCAGGGTATGATTGAGGAAGATTTTAATTTCCCAAAGAACGTTCTTTTCTCGGATGAAGCTACATTTACCTCTAACGGAACCGTCAGTTCACAAAACTGTAGATGGTGGGCCACCGAAAACCCAGACTTTGTAATTCAGAGTAAAGACCAATATAGTTTTAAGGTTAATGTGTGGTGCGGAATTTTCAACCTCAGAATAGTGGGACCTTTTTTCTTTAGAGACAATTTAAATTCAGAACGATATTTAGAATTTCTACAAACTGAGATATCTGACTTTTTAGACAATTTGTCATTAGCCGAAAGAAGAAATTTATACTTTCAACAAGACGGAGCTAGCATTGATTCCACAAATGAGGTGAAAAGATGGCTGGATCAAGAATTTGGAAACCAGTGGATAGGACGGTTTTCTGAAAATCCGTGGCCTGCGAGATCACCAGATCTGACTCCGTTAGATTTCTTTATGTGGGGATACCTAAAGAACTCTGTGTACAAACATCGACCCTTTAGGAATATACAAAATCTAGAGAATGTCATTAGAAATTGTGTATTGCAAATAAATCGTAAAATGCTCCGAAATGTTAATCGAGAGTTGCGCTCGAGAACAATAGTATGTATGGAGAGAAATGGTGGTCATACTGAGTTTTAAATTTTGTGCACCCAAGGAAAAACAATGATTTTTTATGTTGTTAGTACAGAATTTGACTACTTTTAAGTTTTTCTTACATTGGTTTTCGTTTATGAAATTTCGATTAAATAAACAGGTAATTTTTTGTTTATTATCTATTTTACTCCCCTTAACTTTACAAAAAGTCGAACTTCAGATATATTTAAGACGATTAAGGTTTTCTCAATGTAATCTCATTGAAATGTCTCTAAAATTTTGACACTGCTGCTAGATACAAATCATTGCAACAGCTAGCGTCCGGCGAAACCCTGTTTTTTTTAATTTTGTCCTGTCAATTGTAGAAAAAACTACTACATTCGTTTATTTTCATCCAGATACATGGGCTTTACATTAGCCAAGCTATCTAAACGAAAAAAACTGGAAATTTGTAAATCGATAAAAAAATATTTACAAAAAATTGAGTTTTCCAATTTTTTTAAATAAAATCTTAAAATTTTGCACAAGGACCTAGAATTTAATTCTAAGCAATTTTTTCAAATAACTTTTTTTGATATCTCGTCAACTAACCTCACTTTTTGTAAATTAACAATTTTTTTTTTAATTTGACGCTATACCAGTGGTCACGTGACGTATGTCAAAATCGATTTTTAGGTTATCGGACATGCAGAACCGATCCCCCGGAAAAGTTTTTCCAATACTCACCTAATAAAAATTTTTCCCATATGTTGCGAACTTTTTGCCGGTCACTGTATATATATATATATATATATATATATATATATATATATATATATATATATATATATATATATATATATATATATATATATATATACATATATATTACAATATATATAGGTATAACATTTTAGATGGCTGGAGAAAATAATCTTACAGCATTTTGAAATATTTCTTCGTTCTGTAGGACAGTTTCCATTTCATCAAAATCTTCGCCGGTATTAAGAACAGTACGACATGCTAATATTTTTTTAATATCTTTCACCTCTGTTAAAGTATCTGTTACAAGACCTCTTAAAATATGGTTTTGCTGAGTAGGTATCTTGAAGTTTTTGTCTGAAAAATAAAGCAGGTTTTTTATTTGTGAACCACACCAAAAAAACCAAAATTAAAATGCCTAGGTTGATACATCTATTCCACAAACATGCAAACAATCACTTACTCGTAGATTCACAATTAAGTGGACACCGTATAGGCAATATACAAATATAGTTTAAAAAGGTAAGTACCATTTTCATGACATTTTAAGCAGTGACTATCCTGAGAAACAGTTTGGGAAGAATTAATAGCAGGTCGAATTTGTGACTCCTTATTCTGCATAGATGTTTCTGCTAACTGCACACTATTATCAGTTTCTGGATGATTGTCTGAAAAAATAAGATAAATGCTCGGAAGACTAAAACCAAGTGTAATTACCATTAGCCCTTTTTTTCTTAATTTTGGGTGGGGTTGGCAAATAACTTATTTCATCCAGAGGTTCATCTTCACTACTTGAAAGAATTACCTGTTTTCGTTTTCTTTGTATGCTATTGCCCTTTTCTTCTGATGCTGATGTATTCAGGTCACTGGTCTCTTCCGCTAGCTTTCCCTTATTTCTGGCCTGCATATAATCATCTACAAAAAAAATGCAATTGCTCTACTGATATACTTCTAAAAATTATGACCGGATGCACTCAATTTACTTACCAAAAGTGCCATTACGAAAAACTTTAACTTTATGTGTTGGCCAGCAAGTATTCAGCAAATCACAATGTCTAATTGATGCTATAAGTTTTGGTTGTGAAAAAGGTGGCCAATGACAAAAATCTCCCTGAATCCAGGAGGAAGGAACAGCCTCTACAGTTTCATCAGTTATAAAGTGGACAACGGTCCAGATATTTAAATGTGTTTCCATTCTTGTTATGGATGCAATAAGCACTTAAACTTATTTGTCCAAATAAGTCTAAAATAATACCACCACCACCACCATACAGGTGGGATAAAATTGAATTTAAAACTTGTACTTCCCTTGCTCCTTTTACCTCTACCAAAAATAATCATTTACCTAAAAGAAGTGTTAATATCCAATACAAATTCGTAAGTATATTAGTTTTACCTATAGAAATATTACAAGTTGTTGACAAAACTAAACCATATAGGTGAGCGATAAACAAAAAAAGAAACATTACCTACATACTCCAAAAACCTTTTTTGCAAATTTAAAAAGTAACAAAACAATAAAATTAATGTTTTTAAATATCAATAATAACTTTTCACTGAGCATGCAACAATGGAAAAACAACACACACATTTTCAAAATCAATTAGAACACATTTGTAAGCAACTTCGTTACAATTAAATAACTCGATATGATTTAAAATATCAACTTTAAAAATACCCAACTCGGATGACTCACATGGAGATTCATAAAAAGATTTTTTATTGTTATATTTTTGACCCAAGATATAAGAATTGTTTTGTTCCGATACACCAAAATTTTTTACTTGAACAATATCACCATTTTTCAAACAACAAATATTATTGGGAGGTTCAATTTTTAATAAAAATGTAGAAAAACAAAGACTTTGATACTGTTCTCTGAATTGTACAGAATCATGAAGAGGACCTTTATCATGTTTATCTTTAAAAAAGGGATCACTCTGTATATAAACATTTTTTGCAGCGTAAAAGCTATTTCTTTCACTATACCTTTTTACAATTTGTTGCAAAGGTTTTTCATTTTTTCGAATCAGTTTTAAAATACCTTGCAAAAAATTTTCGAAAGGAAAGGCACTAAATTCATCTACAGGTCCATGATTTTTTACATCTGCCACTAAGTGCAATAAGTTATGAATATTGTGTGACATATTTTGTGCACCATATAAAATTTTGAAGCTTCTGACAAAATACTGTAAAAGCTCTGACGCATAATCCAAAAGATGTAGTAAATTTGGAACAAGATAATATAGTCATTGCCACATGTAATGTTAAAAAATTTAAGTAACGGTCCTGACTCAAGTTTTTCTTCAAAACTATAACACCTGTATAAAATAAAAACTGCCTAAACTCAGTGGCCTTCCATCGTTTTAATTCACTTAAACTGCGAGGTTTTCTATTAAATTCTGATGGAATTGTGATACAAATATTAATTAATGCATCCGAGATAGTGGATATGTTTAAAAATGGTATTTTTGTTAAAGGCTTGCCGTAACACCACAACATTAAAAGTTTTTTCATAACACCTAAGCAAACTAAATGCATATAGTCCAAAGGAAAACTATTAACCATATTGATTTTCGGAATATTTTCTAGAACTGATTTACCAGTGTGGTGCTCTCCTTGTACCTGTGCTCTGAACTCAGTGTCTGTTCTAAGACGCAAATTATTGACGGCAGGAAAATACACTCTATCTGAATATTCTCCTTCAACGTAACATTTTGTGAACGATGAATAGCCACTGTGACCTTTTACATATTTTATGTAGGATTTTGCAGGAGCATCGCAAATAACTGCTTTGATTTCTACAATAAAATTTTGGTTATTATAAACAAACCCGTTTTCCATAACTGCAATTGCATCCTCTACAAAATAAGAAATAAACTCATTGGCACTTTTCGGTTTTTCATTACCATGATAAATCCCTACCATCTCAACAAGATCTTTATTTCCATTCACACTTATTAGTATAGGATATACTTGGCTCGATGAACTTTTGCAGAGTGGCAGTCCATCAATATTAACATTAAGACTTATTAGGT
The DNA here is from genome assembly GCA_963971165.1 of Philopedon plagiatum. Taxonomy (NCBI): domain Eukaryota; kingdom Metazoa; phylum Arthropoda; class Insecta; order Coleoptera; family Curculionidae; genus Philopedon; species Philopedon plagiatum. The sequence goes on along the minus strand of OZ020193.1, from coordinate 45,847,867 downwards.
TATTCATTTTGTCAATTAATTTTTGACAGAAACGGTTGAAAATATTTTTTATACAATTATTTATTCCAAAATGAGAATAATGGCCTGGGGTAACAGACTTTATTTCAACGGATCTTGCAGTTTGAAGTAAGCTTCTTGCATCTAAAGGCACTTGTCCGACACCAGGATGTATTAATTTTAGTAGATCATTTATAGCACTATGAGATATATTGTGCAGTATTGCCCATTCAGCCAATTTGGTTTTAAAAAGTTTTTCAGGATTATTCAGATTATTAAAATAATGTTGGTCTCCCTCTACCTCAATATTTTCTGTACTATCTTCATCTTCAGAGCCTGAAGTATTATATAATTCTTCATTAGGCGTTAATGTATTCGTACTATTATTATGTTGGCATTCAAAATTCAGGCTAACGGAGCTATTCGATGAATCTGAATTGTTACGTTCTATATTCTGGTAATTCAAATTTGTACGTGTTTTAAGATCATCATCAACATTAGCTCGTTTAGCACGCATATAATATTTAGTAACAGAGTTGCGTTTCATATTTTTTTAAATAAAGTATTTAATAATTTAAATAAAGCTTACTATTAAAAACTAGAACTGGCCGGTATCCTTGTATAACCTTCAAAACACTATAAGACAAGAATAAAAAATGCGGAAAATCAACGACAGAATGACAATAATGACATAACAAAAGTTAACCAAAATTTAACGTCAACCTGTCTGTCATCTGTCAGTATGTTGCCAGATGTTTGACTGTGCGAGATTATCACTATTCATTAGATATTCATTATTAGTTTAAGAAATGGACGTAGCCATTATAAAAGTTTTATAAATGATGAGTGTTAATGATTAATTTTAATATGTAGCTTAAATAAATTTATTTTTTGATTTTAAATATTCAAATTCGTCACCTTTTGCACAATGATGGTGCAATCTGGCAACATAGGAATACGTAAGTTGAACGGTGAAGAATAGCGAAAAAAAAGGCAAACAGAAAATTTCGAAAATGCAAAATGCATTTTATAATATGTACTCCATAAATCTATACTATCTACAAACGCTTTTATATATTAGTTAAATTAATTTTGTAGATGGCAGAGACGTGTAACCGATGTCGTAGAGATGTCCTTGTTAGTCGTTATAAAGACGTCTTCCAAAAGATGTCTTTGAGACATCTGTTTTATAGCTTGAGACGTACAGACATTATACAGACATTAAAACGACGTCTCTAAGATGTTGTGTGCTGTCTGGGTTATGCTTAATAAGTAATTTATTTCTTGAAGTAGAATCCATTTAAATTTAAGCAGTGATTCTTAGAAAACTATAACCGCCAAAATAAGGCGTGAAAATAATACGACAAGCACATAACGCTCACAATATTACATCTTAATATTTTTTCTTCATTTAACTACATAAATCCACACAAACGAAGTCGCGGGCGCAGCTAGCAGAAAATAAAGAGACACGATATAGTATTGCGCATCGACCTGTGACGTAGGTTCCGTTAATTCTAACTCTAATGGCGTTTTTCATTTCGCACTCAGCGCAAAAATGGCCGCCTTTAATTTTTTATACTATTCTAACACATAAATTAAAAGACTGCGGCAGCTATTTGATTTCCGCCATATTTTGCACTAAGTGCGTAACTGGCTTACAAATGGAAAACGCCATAAGGTTAAAGGTTAATTGGCAGGTAAAGTTTTTTTTGTACAGAAGGATAATTTATGATCCAGAGTTAGTTTTATCAGCAGAAAAAATAAAGTAAGTTAGTGATAAAACATTTTAGATCTAAATTACAACACAAATGTAACAGTTACGATGTGAATCAATCACGGCTATCTTTTTACCTAAATTACATCACCTATGTCTAAATTCTCCAAACTGGGCATGATCACATCAATAATACGGATCTTCTGTCATTATCACTTTAATACATTTTAGACGACAGACCTGAAAAGCTGGTTCTCTGATGGGATCGTTTCCCGTTTTCGAGAATCTGGGGCCGGCGCAAAATTGACGTATTTTGCCGGCCGGAGTACTATACCGTATCTTGTTGTACCATCTGCTGCCGTAAAAAACACAACTTTGTGAGTATTAATTTCACGATCAAAGGAACTTACCTGAAGTTCGATCGTAATTATAGGAGGGTCCAGTCCGAAAATATTACATAATTGTGTAGTAGTAGTATTCCCCTACTTATTACCACGAGGTTCAAAGCAAGGCAAACATTTCGGGTCGGTCCCTGGGTCACACCACTCTGCTGGCGCTCGCCGCAATATTGACCTTCATTCTTTAAAGTATCCAATAAGTGATTTTCCTTCAACCTCCAGGGTTTGGGAGGGCAGGGTCTGTAATATTTTCGGACTGGACCCTCATATAGTTACGATCGAACTTCAGGTAAGTTCCTTTGATCGTGAAATTATATTTTGGGATCCAGTCCTCAATATTACATAATTGTGTAGATGTTTAAAGAAAGGTTGCTGAAAAACACTTCAAAATTACTTTTACATATTTTATAAAACATTGCTTCAATAAAAGTTATTTAACGTAAAAGATACATATGCAACTTAGGCTAAACAAACTAAGAACCTATGTCGAAAACAGATTGCAAAAAATTATTTGTTTTAGCTAGGGGTCTGTTATAAAATCTTGCAAAGGTTTCCGAGTCTCGACTCCATCCCGCAGACTTCCTTATGATGTCTAATGATACACCCTTCCTTAAAGCACCTGATGTCGAGGCATGTCTTGTTGAGTGGACTTTAAAGGTACTTATATCAATACCTGATTTTGCTAAGGTATCCTTTACCCACCGACTCATTGTTTGTTTGGATGCAGGTCTATATGGCTTGTTATATGTGATAAAAAGATGATCGCAGTCTGGAGAATGAAGTGATTCAGTAAGCTGCATATATTGTTTAAGACAAGATGCAACGCACAACCTTGGATACTCCAGAAAATATGGCAATGGTAACATTGGCTGAAAGGCATTGGGTCTTGAAGTTTTTATGAGATCAGGAATATAAATGTTTATCTCATTATTCGAAATTCTTATATTAGAACGTTTAATAAGAGAAATTTTTTGCATTCTTTGTCCGGTAGCTAGGGTCAGAAGCATTACTAATTTGCAAGACATAGATTTAAGGTTAGTATCGGGAAAACGAATTTAATTCTGGATGCTGCACGCTACCCATTCTATTAATGTATGCGAGAGCAGTGGAATTATCAGTCCTTAATAGGATGTTGCAGTCAGATAAGCTTCTTGCAAAACATTTTAGACCTATAAAAATAGTTTTTAGTTCTAAAATATTTATATGGGTTTTTGCATCCAGTACGGTCCACCACCCGTGGGTACTTTCACTCCGACAATGACAGACTATAGCGTCAGTAAAAATTTAAAGATCAAAATGATCTCTTCTAAGATTATTTTTACAGGAATTAATTGTACTTTTCCACTAAGACAATTCTTCGAAAATATTCTTATTAATATGCATAACAGAATTATAGTTTTGTGCATTTGATAACAAAGCTAAGAACTTTTCCCTTTCTAGTTTTTTGGTGTACAACCATCCATATTTTACAGCCGGGCATGCCGCGGTAAGCACCCCAAGAAACTTGGCAAATTTTATAATCTTAAAACTAGAATGAGATTCAAAATATTTTATCCATTCTAAAATTTGCTGCCGTTTTATTAATGGTAATTCTATACTTAGGTCATATGAGTCAAAAATAAATCCAAGAAACTTGAATTTTGTACTGGGCACGCTGGGCATGCTTTTCTCCCAGTTAATGATAAATCGCAATGAAATTAACAGTGACGTAATAAAAGTTACATTCTTTAAACATTATTTATGTTTCGCCCAAAATCAAAAAATCATCCAAATAATTTATGCAGGGTACGCCCCTGGCACGAATGTAATGAATAATCGGCTTCAGTAATTTGGTAAATGCATACGGTGCAGATGATAAACCGAACGGCAAGCAAACAAATTCGTAAAGTCTTCCTTCAAATTCAAATCTCAGAAATTTGCTGTGACCGCTATAGATAGGTAACAAGTAATACGCATTTTTCAAATTTAAGGTGGCCGCGTAGTTGTCGGATTGAATTAATTTGCTTGCCGTGCGGGCATCTTCCAATTTAAAATGTGGGGTTCTGATAAATTCATTTAAACGTTTCAAATTTAAAATAAAACGTTTTTGACCATTGGGTTTATCGGCTAAAAATATGGAGGAAATAAATTGGCCATGACAGGGTTTACATGGAGCTATTGCCCCCATTTTAAGTAATTAACAAATTTCGATATTTATTTGCTGATTTTCAGTTTCGGGAACGATTAATTAAGGCTGGGACATTCAGCTGTTTAGGTATTTTTATAAAGGGTAATTTGTATCACGAAATCCCACCTAAGACAATTGGATTGTTAGTTATGGTTTCCCAATTTTTTTGAAAAAATTTTAAACGACCTGCGCAGTTGCTTACCTCAATTAATGTCCTCCCTTCCTGTCCCTCGGCTTGTTCCATTGCCTGCTCCTGTATACTCTGGAGGAACGATCCCTCTCGTGAGTCGCCACCCCCAGACGGCGAGTCGGGTGTTGGAAGTTTAAAGGCCTTGATGAAACACCCATTTGTATTTGTATAAGACGTTTGGAATTGGCTCCCCCCTTTTCTTTTGGTGTTCCTCGAATAGATAGCTTGGACGACGAGCCCTGTTGACTTTGTGTATACGTAGACGGCAGTTTTAGTTCTTTACTCATGTTTTGAAGCGATTTTGCCCTATCTAATTTCCGCGTGAAATTAGATCCAAACAAGAATTCGCCTGATACACAGCTGTCTGCTAAATCTTTTGCTATTTTTAATCCAGGAACGAGAATATTTTTTCGGGTTATTGAAATGCCATGGAAATGGATTGCCACAATCCTTCCACTATCACAAAGGTTAGTAAGAAACTCTGCTTTAAACTGTTCCGGCACATTTTCGAGGTGCAATAAAATGGTGGAAATGAAATTGCCTAAAGCACTGAGGCCTTTTCCAATTTGTGTCTGGATCTCGGCATAAGATGCATCCACCGTGATGCTCTGCTTGGATGTAGCCGCTTTTACTTCTGGGTTGAGCTCCGGAGGTTTTAGATAAATCAGATTTTTTGGGAGCTGTGGGAGTTAAGTAGTGTCTGCACCTCAGTCTGTTTTAAACCATTGGCCAAAATGGACTGCTAAAATATTGGCGAGCTGATCGTGCAACGAAAAACTGGCGTTTTCCTCTCTGTTGGGGTCCTCTCCCAAAATTTTTAAAATATCATCCGGTAAAACAATGTCGTTGTCTAAAACCAGAATATCATCGCAGTCCTCACGATTTGTCTTCGTAATGCCGCTATCAGCCGAATCAGCCTCCTCCGAATTCCTAGATGTTACATCTGGCATCGTCGGATCGGTAGACCGACGACAGGCGGTTAGTGTGTGTGAAACTGACAAAGACAACCTGCTTGGGGATCGCGATGCTCGGTTCCTAGAGACGACAGATCTAAAGGAGCGGGAGCGACTTTTTCCGTGACGTCGTCCCGGCGGCATATTCGTAACGAGCGTAAGGTATCGCAGAGCCGAAGTAACCCGAAAATTGCCGGGTCATGATCTATATCGAGCGTTTATTATGTGCATTCCTAGACGCCCGTTAGGCTTAACTGTTCTTAATTTCTTATTGTGCCGCTGTGTCACCCTGTGTCAAAGAAAACATTAGATATAAATATGAATTTACCCAATAATTATATTTATTATAACGTTTCAGATAGTATAATTCGAACTAAGTTTCAGAGCAGTGATGAAGTACAAGTAAGTAAAACATGAATATATAATATACGAGATAATTGCCAGCTTTTAATTTAATCATACATAAGCTTTCTTTAAAATAGAGGCAAGATCAAATGATGGCTGAGCGCAGTAGAAAATCCCCGTTGTTGCCAGGTTTATCATAATTAGGATTTTTTAATTGGGAGCTTATTCATACTACAAAATGTATTAACTTTGAAAATGTATTTAAATTTAGGGTATAGTCCGAAAGTAACCAATCGCTGTTGTTAGTGCCATTAATGACAGATATCATGAGACCACCACTACAAATTATAATAAAAAAACACTTGATGTGCTAGCCATGGTTACGGTTGGTTATTTTCGTACCATACCTTACTTTATTTGGTATCTATATTATGACGGCGAAAAAAAAACGCATGAAACATTTAACTTGAAGAAAGAAAATTACTTATGCGGGTTATTTACGGTTGAATTATATCTGTAACCTGGCACGTTTATAAGTAATTTTGTGACTTTGTTAATAATTTACTTGAACTACTACATAAAATTGTTTCATATTTTAATATAGCAGACATGTTCTTTCGCATACATGTTCTTTCCTGCTTCATATATCCATTTATATTGAATTAAAAGTAAAAAGACTTACCATTTTCTTTTTTTTTAGAAATGGGTTAAGGATTTACAAAATTGTACAAAAAATACATGGTATGTTACTCGTACAATAATAACTCCTGCGTTAAAGTCAAAGAAATATACTTTTAAGCGAATATACCATTGCCAATTCAAAACTAAAATAAACAAAGCTAATCTTCCAAGGCAAAGGGCACATGCTTCCAAAAATTTAGATTGTCCATGCGAGTTGATAATTGTAATTAAACGACAACCTAATCAAAAATGAAGAGCTAAAGAAGTAGATGATTTAAATTTAGATTGGCCATGTGTGATAACGTTTAAAAACGATCATAATCATACTATAGATAGTGCTGCTGTTTTAATTAAAAGACCCATAGGAGAAGAAACCAAGCAGGATATCTTAAACCTATTTGAAAAAGGGCATTCTGCGGCTTCGGCCTACAATACTTTTTGTTTAAAAAAAAATAGAAGAGCTTGGCGACCAGAACGAGAATTATGTAGCTGATCGACCCTATTTTCCTACAAAATCCGATTTTTCTAATCTTTGGAAAGCAAATTTTAAAACTCATTGCGGTGAAAGAGCTGGGGATCAAATGTTTACTCAATTAGAAAATAATTGAAGTAATGCAAATGGTGTGTTGTATAAAATTGGCTATGTAAATGAGCATTACACAGTGGCGGCTCGCCAGGGGCGGCAGGGTCGGCAGTGCCGACCCAGTAAAATAGAGAAAAATAGGCAGTAATAAATCTCTCATTCAATATTTAAAATTTCTATATTTTTAATTTTAACAATTTTTTTAAAACAATGGTTCAGTTATTCACCTTTTAATTTACCTGTTTATTTCTATTTACAAACTTATGCACTCTTTCACCGGTCGGTCATCGCCATATTAGGCAATGACTACGGCCGAAAGTAATAATAGCCGGTCTTCTCACAGATTACAAACGTCCACTGCGGCATGCCGCTCTAGAAATCTACCTAAACAGGCAACCAAATATACATTATTAAAATATTCAATACTATTCAATAGGGGGTTTGAAGTGGCCGTTGCGGCAGATTTAGAACTGCCGCAGGTTGCCAATTTGCGCACTTTTTCATCCATGGAAAATTTATTTGGGTTTTAATACAATACAATCAAGTTAAAAAAAACTTGTTTGTACTTCTGGAATAATAGAAAATATTAATTTAATTACAATTTAATACGTAGTGTATATTATTGAATGTTTTATTGTGATGTGGTTTAGATTTTTAATGTTTATTTTCTTAAAATTATATTTTCAACGGTCACAAGAACCATGATGATGCGATATTGGCAACTGCGGAAATTTGTTTTGATGGGGGTTGAGGGTGACAATCTGACAGTAGTGACAGTGCATCCTGTGCGTGAATTGATTGGTATTGATTTAATCTGTTTTTTGCTGATTTTATGTACTTTCGGTACCATTTTCGGCATTTTCCTTAGTGTGAACACTTGATTTAGTGCCTAAGTAATTTAGTTATTGTGTGCTACTGTCTTGTGCTGTGCCGTGCGTACTTACCTTTAAACATTTTAAGTGATTTTTTGCCGGCTCGAAAAATTTGGTAAAGTAAGCGTAACAGCGTAAGTATTTAAAAAATGGAGGGAACCGCTTCAAATGCAGCTCAAACTGTAAGTATTACCAAAAGTAAAGATATTGTTAATGAACTTTTATCGCAAGACTTTGCATCGCTACCGTATGACGAAAAAATTATTGTAAAAAACAATGGCCGTCCAACGCCTAAAATGGCTTCATTAATAAATACTGCGTCTGGCGGGAAAGGTCCAAATAGATCATTTAATGTAAACTGGTATCAAATATACCAATGGCTTACTGGAAGTGAAGCCAAAAATAAACTTTTTTGTTGGGCGTGTCTACTTTTCTCTAAAAACAACATTGGACAAAATCAAAATCCTTGGAGTAGAAGCGGGTATGATAATTTGAAAGATTTATTTAGGGCACTTCAAAAACACGATGTATCAAAAGAGCACACGTATAGCCAATTAAAATTAGATTTATTTGGTAAACAAAATATTTACACGGCTTTAAATACCGCTGAACGCGAGAATATTAACCAACATAATGAAGCGGTTAAAAAAAATCACGCTCTCTTGCGACGATTAATTGATATAACCATTTTCCTTGGAACTCAGGAGTTACCATTCAGGGGCCACGATGAGAGGGTAGATAGTTTAAATCAGGGAAATTATAAGGAACTTGTAAATTTACTAAAAGCTTACGATCTAGAATTTCAGGAGTTGTTGTCAAATTCAAAAACATTTAGCGGAGTTTCCAAAACCATTCAAAATGAAATAATTGAAAGCATAAGCCATGTTTTGAATAATACAATTGAAAATGAGCTTAAACAAGCATGCTGTTTTTCTTGGCAAGTAGATGAAACTACAGATATATCGTGTTGTTCTCAGTTATCCATTGTTGTTAGGTATGCACTAAATGGCGAAGTTTACGAGAGATTTCTGGGATTTTGGGATGTGAGTAAAAGTCACAAAGCGGAAGATATTTTTACTGTTTTGAAAGACAAATTTTCAGATTTTGATCTGCCCAATAAATTAGTTGGTCAAACGTACGATGGCGCGGCTGTTATGTCGGGGGAACTAAACGGGCTACAAAGTAAAGTTAAAAGCATTGCTCCGCAAGCTTTATTTACTCACTGTCATGCACACCGGCTAAATTTAGTTTTGCAAGATACTTGTAAAAAAATTAAGGAATGTAGAATCTTTTTTGCCAACTTAAGCGGATTTGCGGCTTTTTTTTCCAATTCCCCAAAAAGAACCCACGTTTTAGAGCGCATTTTAAAAAAGAGACTACCAAGTGTTTGCCAGACACGATGGAATTTTAAATCCCGACTAGTGACTACCGTAGCAGACTTCCGCGGACAGCTATTAGAAGTTTTTGAAGAAATCATTAATGGGGATGATTTTAAAAAAGACGCTATCTCAGTACGAGAAGCTGTCGGTTTAAAATCCCTATTAAACGATTTTGAGTTTAATGTGTTATTAAGCGTTTTCAAAAAATTTTTTATTCATACGGATGTAGTTTTTGAAATATTACAGAATCAATCTACCGATATTGCTACTCTCAAAGAAGAATAACCAAACTCATAGAAACCCTTAAAACATATCGTCAAGAAGATTATCACTTATAATTTATATTAAGTGATATTAAAGATCTCTTAGACGTCGCGGAGCTCCCCACAAAAAGACAGAAACGTAGCGAACCAAGCGAAAATCCGTATAGGCGTCTGTTTTTTGAAATCATTGATACTGTAATTATGCAATTAGAGACTCGCTTTGCAAATTTTGAACATCTAAAGTTCTTTAATCTTTTTGAGAAAACTAAATTTGCAGATTTCGCTACAGATTTTCCCAAGTACTTAATGGATAGTTTATTAACATGTTACCCCACCTTTTTTAATAAAACAAAATTGGAAAATGAATTAAGAGTATTATATGCGGATCAAGAAATATTTGGAAATTGGGAAAAGTTACTTGAAATGTATATGTTTATTCATTCAAACCAGCTGACAAACACTGTTCCCGAAATGTTTAAATTGGTTTCTTTAATTCTGTCTTTAGCGCCAACATCGGCATCAAATGAGCGCGATTTTTCGTGCTTAAAACGTATTAAAACTTACGCGCGTAATACTATGAAGCAAGAACGGTTAACCAATTTGTCGTCAATCGCAATAGAAAAATCTTTATTGAAAAAAATACAGAAAACACAGGAATTCTACGATGATGTTATTTATCATTTTGCTACGTCAAAAAATAGACGAGTGGAATTAATTTATAAACATTTATAAAATTTCAGAATTTTCAAAGTTAATCTCTATTGTATTAACACAATATACCTACACAGAAAACAAGTGATCTTAAAATTAGGGATATTACTCATGGAACTATGCTAACATCACCGTATTCTTAAATTAAGTCCTCCTACTTTTGAACCAAGACCGCTACTCTTGAATTAAGATCATCGTCTTTGTTCAAGAACACGATGTTCTTAATTTGGGAATACATGACTTTGATTCTCTTGGTGTTTTATTAATGTCAATGTAATCTTAATTTAATATCACTTTTTTTTTGTTTGCAATGTAGCTAAAAAAAACAAATAAATATAACCAAAAAAAACACAAAATACATAAACAAATATTAAAAAAAAAACTTAGGCCCTTAAAAACCTATTGCTCCTATGATGACACACATGAAAAAAATATTAGGTATATATTTTTTCATACTTTCTGAGGGGCAAAAACACAGTAAATCCTTGAGTTTGTCAGATTAAAATTTTGCCGACCCTGTTGAATAACTCACGAGCCGCCACTGGCATTACACCATTTCTTTATGCACCCCTATAATGCAGCGTGCAGCATGTGAACTAAGAAAATCATCCGAAATATTATTTGTCGACGCCACTAGCAACTGTGATGTGCAAAATAATAAATTATATTTTTTTGCTACACAGTCACCAGCTGGGGGAATCCCTCTCGGATGCACCATAACCAGTTCTCAAAAGAGGGAAGTATTCGACGTTGCCGTGCAACATTTATACGAAATTTTTCCTACAAAAATCTTTCCATCGGTAATAGTAACAGATGATTATATGGCGGAGCGCAATACACTAAAGAAGTACTGGCCCAATTCTGTTTTACTTCTGTGTACATTTCATGTATTAAAAGCAGTTTGGAAATGGTTATGCTCAACAAAAAATAGAATTGATAAGGCAGATAGGCAAATATTATACCATTTGTTTAGAAAAATTTTATTATCTAAAACAAAAACTGAAATGGAGGAAAGCATAAAACAATTTCATGACTCCGCTATGTGTGCCAAATATTCTCAATACAAAAACTATATACAGAACATGATAAACAACAGTATAGAATCTTGGTGTCTATTTTTTAGACATCATTTAATGATAAGAGGCTCAGAAACTAATAACTATATTGAAGTTATGTTCAGGTTATTTAAAGATATTTCGCTTGAAAGAACCAAGGCCTATAACTTGACACAGCTAGCTGATTTTATTGTTACCAGTTTTGAGGCCTACTATTAACAAAGACTCTCAGATTTAGTCATGAATAAATTAAATAAGAGTACTATAAATGGATTATCTTCGAACGATGGAAATGTTTTGCCCGATCAAATATCTGAACTGGGAGAAATGCAGTACCATGTTAGGAGTTCAAGAGATAGCACCATCACATATTTTGTTGATATGAATTCCAATATATGTACTTGTCCTCAAGGAGCCACCGGTAAAATATGTAAACACCAATCTGCCGTTATTAAACACTACAATATAACCAGTGCTTTTAACGTTTTACCTCAAGAAAGTAAAATAATTATTTATAAAATTGCAACTGGGGTAGAACCCTAAAAAATATATTAGTACCTTTACAATTAGACCAGTGTTTTAAAAAAACTAATAAAAAGGAATTAAAAACTGAAGAAGCTGTAGAAAAAAGTAATAATTATACTTACACTAGTTTGTTTAAGCAGAATTTATCTATTTGGTCTGTTGAAGGCAACGATGATGAAAATTCAATTAGTACCGAAGAAAATTCAGACAGCATTGAAAATAAATGGAGCAATTTTATTAATAAATTAGATGTCGACGTAAGGAAGAATTTAAAAGATGATCCTCATGGGTTTTCGTCAGCTGTGAAACGTTTTATAAACAATTATAACAGAAACGTAAAAAACCCTTCGACACTTATGACTGGCCTAATAACGTCTTTTCGAAATTATGAAACACCTTCGTTAAAAGTGCATTCTACTTCCATTATCAAAAAAGGAAAGAAGATACCACTACAACCAACTTCTGTGTCGAGAAGAAAAGTACAAATTAGTGGTAGAAGAAAAATTTAAGCTGGAAGAAAAACTAAAGGGATATTAACGCGAAAATCCAAGGCACCTCACTCATTAAGGGTTTGTGTTCAAAACAATGTAGGGCTAGGAGAAAACAAATTTCTAAAATGATTATTTAAAAAAATGGTATTTTATTTATGTAAATAAATTTCTCTTTTATGTAACAACTTATGTCGTATAAAATACTAGACTACATTATTTTTCGATGTTAAAAACTACTAGCTACTGTTATTATTTTATATCCCTTATATTTCTGTTTAATGTATGTATGTATTTTACAAGACTTTTTTTTTAGTCCGTGTCCACATTTATTTTATATTTGTTTTACATTTATTTTATATCTATTTCATATTGAGTTTATGGCAATTGTGTTTGTCTTTTCGTGTTTTTATTTTCTGACGCTGGGTAGTTAGATAGGGTTTTAGCATCATGACATATTAGTAAGGCTGTATTACGTCATCATGTCCAGATGATCTGGTTGATAGAGTTTCCAGAAGGAATGTAGCGTTAGATAGGTACTGGTTAATTTGCTATGGAATAGTATACTAATATTAGGTTACTTGTTGGCTTTGTTACAAGAATTTGTTCTTTATAGCAATAAAGCATATTTTGATTTGATTTGATTGATTTGATATCTAATATATGAAAATTACTTTATTTTTGTCTGTTTGTCAGTACCCTTCCCTTTTATACTCATTTAGATATTATTATGTAAAGTTAAATTATATTTTCAATGCAGGGACTCCTTCGTAACAAGCGTGCGTTATTGCAGAAAGCTCGAGATATCAGACGCTCGATATATACAAAGAGTTCGGCTCAACTTGTCGTGCTATTCCTTACGCTCGTTACGAATATGCGTCCCGGCGAGCGACCACGTGATCTACTGGTAGACCTTGAATAACCTCTGCTGCGTGGCGTACGACCGCGGGAAGAATGGCGACTAGGCGACTTCGGTTTATTTTTAGTAACAAGAGTCTCTAATCTTTCCATTCTTTTAGCTAACTTCTGACAATTTCCGCAATCACTGGAACTGCTTGGAGAGCGGTTCCTTTTCTTATCCTTTTTAGATTTGCCCATTCTTAGCTAAAAGGGAAGGCTAAAAGAAAATCTAGCGTTTTGGTACTATTAAGCTGTGAATTTATGCTAAACGCTTACCACACGCTTTTTACACAAAATTTTAGTCAAAAAATTATTCGATGTTTTGGGCTTACGGAGCGCGATCCTCGTAGTACAAGCACGAAAAAGCCAAATGAAGGTCAATATTGCGGAGAGTGCCAGCAGAGCGGTGTGACCCAGGGACGGACCCGAAATTTTTGCCTTGCTGTGAACCTCGTGGTACCTAATAAGTACGGGAATACTACTACTACACAATTATGTAATATTGAGGACTGGATCCCGAAATATAATGAGTCTCAAAGCATTTTTCTGTTCAGATTAAAAAATATTAGTGGATATTTAGAAATTATTTCGTCGAATGCGCGCTGATAAAGTGATTCTTGTTATTAAGAAATTGTTAAATTTGACCGTTTGATTGTGAATTACGACGACTTCTAAAGACATGTTTGAAATTTCATTCATTAGAGACCTGTTGAAAACATACAGAGTTAAACTGGGGATCCTCATCACTGACTAATATTCTAGGGATACCCAATTTTGAAACTATCTCTTTGGTACCACTAATTACTGTCAACGAATGAGCATTAAAACTTAAAGGAGCCAATTCTATCCACTTAGAATAATAATCAGTTGGATCGGTTATTGTATAAAGGGATCAAGTCCATAAATACTGATTTTCGAGAAAATAAAAATAAAGGAATAGAGCCAAAACTTAAGGTCCTGTTTAATTTTGATCAACAGGCAAATTATAGCTATTGATAAACTTAATCACATACCATGTTGTAAAGTAAGGTTAAAGTAATATTCGGTTTATACTGCAAATAAACAAAAGATTTACGCAGAAACATCAAAAATTTTATTCTGAACTGTAAATTATACAAATTTATATAACAAAAGGCAAAACTTAAATATAATATAGATTATGCAGAGTCGTATTCGCAGTTAGTGGTGGGCCATTCTTGATATTAAGTGAAAAACTCTTTGTGATGACTTAGAATGTAGCCTATAACTTTTGCCAGGTCCTTCAACTTTTCGGCTTTTACGGGGCAATGATGGCCTAGTAACACCATTCGACAAACAAAATTTCGATGTAATTCAACCGTCTTGAAACTCTCTAGTCGGTACGTAACCTGGAAGTTCCATGTCATACGTGAAGTGTCCATATTTAGAGATGCTAAAATTCTGCTTTATTTTGTTGGTGTCGGTACTGATCTCTTTGGCAGTTTTTTTTTAATTCCGGCACCATGATTGAAAATCCATTACTTTAGCTATATTTACCACCTTTACTATAAAGGATGGCTTGGATTTCTTTGCATTTGTTGTTATGGAAACAAACTATTATTAAAACAAAATTCTTCATTGTATTATTAAACAGTTACCAGCAGTCCGGACATGTCTTCCTTGCTGGTTTTACGACCCCCTTTTGACCAACATAACCCTCCCCAAGTAATCGGGATTTTATTCTTGCAGTATTTTTATATTTTTCATAATTTCTAACACCTTTCTTTTTTCTTTGCTCTGGTTCGCCACTTTCACTACTTGAGCTCAACATATTACTATTTTTAAACACTTTAAAAAATATTTATTGCAGTACTACACAGGACTACACCACACTGCAAAATGAAACCTAATATAAATAATACGACTACAGCGCCATCACATTGAGTGTATAAAGGATATATGTGTTGGACCTGTTTCCATTATACACTCAACGAGAATTTCCAATGCTTGGTATTTAAATAGGATAAGCGTCAGATGTTTCCTTTATACATTCATCGATCCGCGGATTGTTTGATGACAAATCGCTTATACCATCTTTATTTTGATAAAATGTGGACTTGTTTCCTTTATACAATAACCGATTCAATTACTAATAAATACATTTTTGTACACATATACAATATATTACAGCCAATTTTATGCCAAGGTTTATCACAAATTTCATGATTAATTAAAGGTTCTCTACGATTATTATTTTCAAGCGTTAAGCAAACTTTACAATTGGATACATCAATATTCTAACCAGAAGGATATCTCCGATCCCGTGATCGCCGCTTGTTCGTGGCCTTCGAGCGCATCTAACCCGAAATTCTAGCCCGAAACTGCCAGTGCAGTAGCGACTTTCACGTCAAGAGGTATCAAAAGCGCGCTGTATGACGGTGCGAATAAATTTTATAGATTTCCGCAAGAGGTTGAAAGGTAATATAATACTTATGTAGGTAAAGTACAGGGTGTTCCAAATTCATTGTTACTACGGGATATCCCAGTAACTGTTAGACATAGAAAGTTGCAGTTTTTACAAAATTCGTTTTTGAGATACAGAATTATTAATTTTGAGGGTTGCTTACAAAAACTATTTAATATAGGGATAAGGTTTAAACTGTTTAGGTTTTATAAGTAGAATATCTTGTTATGATTTTTTTTAATAGAACACCCCCTATTAATTTTAAACTTTAGGTGCTACTTTTTTTTAATGGCAAAAGTAAGCCTCTCAATGTGGTACAGGGTGTATATTTTTACACTCCCTTTAACTTTTTAATTTTAAGGGTTGAAAAAACAAATACAAGAAGAAGCAATGAGAGCCCATTAATTAACATTTCTTAGTGTTTATTAAGTAGTAAAAATTTTAGCAAACATTTATGTATACTTATAAACATAATTATATCTATCATGAGTAGTTTCTTTAAAAACATTTTTCAACCTATACCTAAGATATTGAAAACGGTTTAAAATAAAGGAGTTTTTTACATTTTTAGTTGATATTGGCGCAGTGACATTGGAACACCTAGATGCTAAATATAAATAAAATAAGAGATTTCGTTGACTATAATTATAACTATTTTTTTGACCCTCAAGATAAAAAAGTTAATGGGGGTGTAACAATATAACCTTGTACAATCGACTCTCGATATAATTCCATGCATCTTAAAATACTTTGTAATATATCCACATAAAGCTATAAAATTAGAAATCTAAGAAGAAATTCTACTTATAATAACCACATAATAATTTCCCATTTCTTAAAATATAAATTTCAATTGTGAACTGTAAAAATGGTAAAGACAGGTAATAAAGGCAAATGTTAACTGGAATATTAAGTTTATGAGCTTCTTTATATTCAGTAAACATTTCGGAAAATTCCTAATTGTAAAACGCTAAGGCAGATAATAAAGGCTTGGGGTAATTGCAGTATGTAATAGGTTACGGCGGGGGTCAACTGGGCGCAAAAATATCTCCTGTACCTGATTTCACAAAAGGATCTTTTAAACATCGAGGTATATTGGGCGGGAGCTTCTCTTCAGGTAGTTAAATGCACTATAATAGGCAACTGATAATATTCTGAGAAATTGTAAATAATGCATTGGCATTTTGATTCGGTTTCAGTAATAAAAAGTGAACGTGGAAAAGATTTGCTTGTCTTCGAAAATTTTATATTTTCAAAAGATAAGAGTTTTAAAAAGTGCTATTATGGGATACTAGTAAAACTAAGTTGAACTTGTAAAATTTCCACTATATTTAAATGAAAAATGACATGTTTCGCTAACACTGGAGCTTCGTCAGATGACTATGAAATCGTCCCCTTAATACTACAACTGGGTAACTTGAAATCATTGAATTTTCAGGAGAGCAATTTTTAAGTTGTCATTAAAAAAAGTGGTATATTACAACAAATCTAATTTATTTTTGGGATATGTAGCAGCTAGCTTTAATAATCCATGCCCTTCTGATTAGTAAACGTAAAATTTCGTGTTTTTAGACTTTGTTTGTCGTTTAAAAACAAGATACCTAGTTTTAGCAATTGACATTCAAAAAATAAAAACATATATCTAGTTTTTGAATTGGTAATAGATACAAATTTTTATATCAAAATAACATTTTATTTATTAGCTTGGTTTACAAAATGGTACAAAATAACAAACAGAACGAATTGTAATCTGTTCCTTACTCGTTCTCACTTAGTTCGGATTCTGATTGCGGTAATTCTCTTCTAGAACCGGCTTCGTGAAAAGGAAGATTTTCAAAATAGGCTTTGTTCTCGATAGGAATTGCGGGAGGTTTAGTTTTAAACAAGGACAAAAGGTCATTGTATTTTTCCTTTTTAATAGGTAATCTGCTCGGATACAAATGATTTGGGGTGTTTATTGTTGTATGTGAATTGGGTTTGGTTCTTCTGTTGCCGTTAAGAGTTCTTACTTCTTCATCAAAGCTTTTCTTGAATCTCATAATGAAAGGTTGGGATTTCAAAAAGTTTATACAGCTAATTTTCTACCAAGCTGCTTCCTTGGAAGGACAACCGATAAGTCAGGTTTGCTAGGCGCTCAACTAGATATCTTGAATTAAGCACTTGCTGCATCAGCTTTTACGAAGACTTGCTAGGCGCACAACTAGATATTTCGAATTAGACACTTGTTGCATCAGATTTTTGTCGGACTTGGGACATATCTATAGTGCGCCGTTTGATTTCTCTACTTTAGAATGTAAATAGAATTTTTCTAGTTGTAGCATTAAAAAGAGCGTGCAAATTTAAACGGGTTCAAGTAGATCACTCAAAATCACAAAAATTCGAGTTATCCAGTTGTAGTATTAAGGGGACGAAATGATACAGAAAATAAGTTTACACACAATAGATCTAAAGGTATAAATTAGGTAATGGGAAAATACAACACAAGGACTACTGGTGGTTAACAACAGGTATTTCCCACAACGACAATGGTCAATAGAATAAATTTAACAAAGGTGAATTATTTAAATCTATCTGATCATTAAGTAACAGGTCCGTATTTTTAAGTTTGTTTATTTCCATGGACTCGAACAAATTCAATCTTAAGCCCTTATTTTCTGTATGTAGGATTTTAAAAGTTGGATCAAAATTATGTTGGCTGTCATCATGTAAATGGTTAGCATAATTTGAATCAGTTTTGTTTTTAATAAAACTGTTATAATGTTCCTGTACCCTTTTGCTAAAATATCTACCTGTTTGGCCAATGTAAATTTTCGGACAATCCTTACAATTTAATCTATACACTCCTGACTTTAAGTTTTTATCGTTTTTAGTTTTATTATTTTTAATGAATTTTCCTAAAGAATTATTAGTTTTGTATGCTACTTTTATATCGAGTTTATTTAAAAATTTGCCAATTGTTTTACTAGGTTGTCCTATAAAGGTGATGAGTTTAAATTTGTCTGAGGGATTTTTACTGTTCCTAACAGTATATTATATCAGTAGACACTTTTTTTATACTATTAACATGTTATACGCCACGGCGGTCCCTGGGTCCCGCTCAGGATATAGCCTACCACGCCACGATGGGCCCTAAGGACCGCTAGGCACCAAATTGATTTTTCGTGCCGTGTACGCCAGCGGACCTCGATCAAACCTAGTTAAACATTATAGCCGGACCGCTGTGACGTACCGGCAACGTGTGTTCATGTGAACTTTTCAATTTGAGAGAAAATAAAAATTCTGTGCTATAAATAAAAAAATACGTTTATTTTTTATTTTAAAACTTACAAATTATATCATGTTTAACAAACATAAAACCACATTAACATATTATTATAAAGAAGAGAAAAGAATGAAAAAATTTCTGAACTATTTATGATACATACCAAAGCTAGCAAAACAAAAATGAGGAGTGTCGTCACAACTGTCACAATAGGTTGTAACTTTTGGTACTTTATTCTTTGATATAACACCATTCACTTTTTTATCGTAACAGCCCTTACAGTATCGTCTTACTTTATGCGCTATTCCTTCTTTCTTCTTTAAAATGTGAGTATCTCTGTTTTTTTCAGGCTTAGATGTAGAGGGTGTGTTGATTTCATTTTCTGAAAACAGCAGACTATCAATAATACTTTCTTTAAAATCTGTTATAGATATTGCCGAATTATGGACGGATTGAAAAGAAAATGCGCGTTGACTATTATTGCAGTACCAAAAATTAATTCTATGGCAATTTTTCGGTATCATTTGACAGTTTTTCTTAGGACACTGTTATAACTAGCCATTTGATCTGAAAGATCAATTGCGCTTTTGGCTTTATTGTAGTCTATTACTGCTAATGGGTTTTCCGCGTTTCCGGTACGTTTCTGTACAACAACAGTTTGATGTGTGTGCTTAGTAGAGAGCATTAGTACATCTCTTCTGTCCTTCCATTTTAAGACACATATGCCGCGATTATTTTCTTTGGCAATTATCTCTCCAGTTTTAAGTTTTTTGGTGGTAACATCTTTGGGATTGCCCCTGCGATTTGCTCTTAGAGTTCCCAGTAAATGAGGCTTTTTATCCAACAGAAGATTAAAGCTCCAAATTTGTGTATTAATTATTGGTAACTACCGTACGCCGAGAATTTAACAATTTTTGAGATAACTCCAATACAATATTAGTAGGCACAGAGCTGCCAGCGTCTGTGTGTTTGCCACAATACAGCTTCATGTTCCAGGTATACCCAGTACTAGAACACAATTTAAATAATTTTATGCCGTATTTATGTGTTTTTTGGGGGATATATTGTTTCATAATAAGTCTACCACGAAATGGCACTAGGCTTTCGTCTATGCAAAATTCTTGAGCAGGTATGTAGGCTTCTTGAAACTTCTTGATAAGCAAATTCATTAGGGGTTCAATTTTATATCCACGGTCTCCCTCCGGACACGTATCGTTATCGCTAAAATGTCACAGATTCAACAAAAGCTCGAATAGATTTCTACTCATAATTTGTCCAACAACACTAACTTGATATATTCTTTTGCGCTTACACCAGTAACTCTCTAGTCTTGGTAATTTTACTAGACCCATGTAACCTATTATGCAAATAAAATGAGAAAAGTCAATCGGAGTCCCACCAACTAATGCAGCAGCTATTTCGGGTATAATACCAGTATTATTGGGGTCAGACCTAAATTGTTGATGGTTTCCAACTGGATCACGCCACTCGATATCATATTCTTCCACTTGAACTTCATTTATTTCATTGTTTTCGACATTATCTGAATCCGAAACATCTGTCTCCATGTTCAAAATATTACTTGTGGTTAAATTTGGTAAACTGTTTTGGGAATATGCTTCGACGTTGTAGGCGACACATTTTCATGTTCGGAACTCGATAAAGACTTTGGAGTACATTCTTTCATGGGGTGATCAACTCCAGCCAGTCCTGCCCTAGGCAATACCATTTCATCATTTTCAGATTCAATTTCGGACTCGCTATGATCAATACTTTCGCTGGCTCTATAAGTAGGATCATCGTACGAATCTGAGGACCAATGGTATGGATCTTGCTCGGATGATGAACTAGAATCTAAAGTTTATTTTTAGGATTTCAAACATTGGAAATTCTTGTCAAACTTACCATCGCTATACTTTGAAGAACAGTTTTTTGCCAGCTCCAAAATACGCTTCGAACGGGCACTCATCTTATTGCGTCAACGACGTGCACTGATCAGCAGTTACAGCGATACTGACCATCAACACATGCGGGAACTCCGCATCTAACATGACCGCTACTAGGACCGCTATGACTTGTGAGGCATATGTTTCCTTCCAGACCACGGCGCACGGTGGACTATTGACCCAGTTTAGCTGGCCAAAAATATCTAAGGATATTTAAGTAGATAATTTTGTTGGTTTTAACCAGAATTGAATATAAGAGCAAAATTTTTACTTTTTCCAAAGATCTCACTAATTTTTTAAAACAAAGATGTCGAAAAAATAGGTTTTAATTAAAAAAAAATTTCAAGAAAAATTACAACTCAAAATTTAATCCGAACTTGAGGAAAACCGCGAATCTTCATCTGATGAATTTGTTTCTTCACTATGACCTTCATATTCGTCGGAAGGCGAATCGGTTTTAAGGGTTGTGCTACCCAAGGGTTCTTCTGGAAGAAGTAATTCTAACGTTTCTTTTAGAAAAGGTTTAGTTTTTTTCTTTAGTTGTGATCTTCTCATTGATAAAAATGGATCAGAACTTAAAAGCAAACGATTTAATATATCCAGGTTACAGGATTCTCTAGAAAACTTTCTGGCAAAGTTTTGTCGATATAACCAAAAATGTTTATTTCTGGCTTCTGCAGCCTCCTCAGACAGCGGTCCAATAGGAAGAATAGCATGTTCTATCACCTCTGCACCATGCACAAGTACTTTGTGCATAGTAGGGTGCCAAGGATAAAGTGCTATATATAGTTCGGAGGTCTCCCTTGTATAACTAGCAAATTTTCTTGTATTCACCCTATAGCCACTAGAAATGACTTCAAGAATTACTATAAACCGATGAATAATGGATATATCAATTCCGGTTATTTTAGAGGGGACTTGTATTTCCATCGTTTGTATTTCCAAAACCTTGTTTGGGAATATCTACTAACAGTCCAAGAGTTGTTTTAAAATTGTCCTGAATTTCAGCTTTCTTGTTTTTAACTACTTCTTTTTCGTGTTCCGTCTGGAGTCTCCATTTCTTTACTGGCATACCCTAAGACTTTCTTCGTGTTCTCGCAAAAATATTGTAAGGATTGTCCTCTTTTTGTTTCGATTTCTTTTTTTCGGTTACGGTGCCTTGTAGTTGACACAGATATAACTTGACTGGCAATAAAAACTTTCTTTTCGCCCCATGACATTTGCCGAAATGATAAAAATCTGTCGCCTTTCATGTTCACCGATTAAAGAACATTTCATAACACCTTTCTCTTTTGATTTACATTTGCATCTAGGTTTCATTTCCCGTGGTTCTTTAGGCTTATCATAGGACCATTTTCCTTCTTGTTTTACTCTCCCTAGATAACGTTTACTCCTTTCTCTTAGTTTTTTGTTTTTCTCGGCCAACCATGTTGACTTCTGGACTTGGAAACGTTTTTTTACGTTTTTTACTTTTTTTGGATATTCATATGAAGACGAAATTGAATCGGTATCCGAATATGGAACTAACGTATTATTATTTATTTCGTTATCATCGGATATGTCTGAAATTGTAGATTCTCTGGAGTAAAGTTGGAATTGTTCTTGTTCCTTAGGGTTGTTCATTTCTGTTACTGGTGTGGCCACATTATAATTATTATTGGATTTATCTAACATCTGGCTGAGGTCCAAGTAGCTTAATTCGTCAGGGTTTTCTGCTGGCTTCACGGCGATCTGATCTTGATAAGGAACTTCTATTATATCATTTAATGGAAAAGAACTTTGAAAAGATTCCAAGTCC
This sequence comes from Philopedon plagiatum, assembly GCA_963971165.1. NCBI lineage: Eukaryota > Metazoa > Arthropoda > Insecta > Coleoptera > Curculionidae > Philopedon > Philopedon plagiatum. The sequence continues at coordinate 45,825,215 of OZ020193.1, read as the reverse complement.
AAATCGTTACGGGTGGGTAGTAAGTCCACAAAATTTATTTCAACGTTGTGAGCGACTTCCAAATTATTGCTACATTGGTTAGCTTCATCAGTAGATTGAATTATTGTAAAAGGTGGATCTACATTTGGTTTTAAGCTTTCGCTTGAACTTTTGCATTCATTTAAATCCATCGGTTCGGTGTCATTAAGCTCGGAAGTGATTCTTGTGTTTATGGTTACCATTTCTACCATTCTTTTAGCACGTGAATCTGAAACCAAATCCCTTAATTTAGAACTACAAAACAGATACAATTCTTATCATTATGCGACCTTCTTGCCAAACCTGATCATTCTGTATTTTGAAATAATTGTTTATTACAGATTACTACACTAACTTTTAAATGAATCAGAATTATAGCCTTTATCAATCAAATAACTTTTTTGCTCCTAAACTTTATTAAAATTTCAAATCTAACTAAAATAATGACTAATTATTACATTGATTTTCAAACAAGGTAGTTGTTGTAAAGCTGCTATATTCCACGGTTACACAAAATAACCTACCGGAAAAACTGCCAAGTCCCTTTATCACAAGAAACAGAATTTAACATTAAATTATTGGCCTAATTCACATTCAAACATAACAAAAGTAATTTATTAGTCTAAAAAATACACTTACCTTTAGAAATTACTCAAATAATTTTGAAAAACTGGGAAAAACTAGCAAAATTTAGCACAGCATCAAAATTGCACTCCTGTCACGACCTGCTCGTCAATACAAATGCTTGGTTGTCATGTGTTTACGCGTTAAAAATTATGGGACTGGACTGAGCTGGTATTCACATCATGCAATATTTTAGGTTTGTAGGAAACGAAGTGACTTAACTGTTTAACGAATCGAAAGAGAAAATTAAAATCTGTAGGAAGATGCTAAAAGCTTATTTTACCTAAAAAATGGACTTAGCAGGTTAACACTTTAAGCCGACGTAATATTATTATGTATTTAAATAGAATATTTTTTTACCAAATTTCCTTCTGTAATCAAAGAATTTGCTTAAAATTTTATAATACTGAGTAGTTGTGTTCAATTAGTGTGATAGTAAATTATGTGAAACCAAATGTGTTAAAATTAGTGGAATACGTTTTAATTTCTACAGTTTAAGCTAGTAGGGATAATTCTCATCTCATTATTAACGTAACAGGTAAGTCATAATTGTTTGTGTTACTGTATACCATTGCCTATTTTATTCTGCTTACAATATCAACCTAATTCCACGAGTGTATATTTTCCCATATTAAGTAAATTGCTGTTAAATTAAACAGACATTTTTGGTACAATTTATCTGTGGAATTAAAAATTGGATTATTTTCGGTTTTCACTAAAATTGATAACAAAATGAGATTTCACGATAATATTTAAGTTTGGCAACGCCCTGGCTGAATCATTTGTTTTTATTCATAATATTTGAAGGTATGACGTCAGACGTCTGGTTTAGGGTATTTTTAAAATAGGGTATTTTTTAGAATAAAAAAAGTGCGATTTGAGGGGAAAAAAGTATTGGGTATGTCTGCAGACTACCCCAGGAGTCACCCATTCAAATATATGCAGTGAATGTCATAATACCCTGTATATATATATATATATATATATATATATATATATATATATATATATATATATATATTCTCTCAAATCCGAGCCACTAGATAAATCGTACTATACGGAGTCACCCATAAAACATTTTTGAAAATTTTGTTTTAAGGTACATATTTCATTTATAAGGTAAAATGTAAGTTTTTATTAAAACATATATCTAGTTAATGTATTTTTTATATGTAGGGCATTTTTTGTACTATCCTGAACCACTTAGAAATTTATATCCAATCTGAGCCAAATATACAACTTTGTAGATTTGAGTTAACAACCCTGAGCCGTGCATTGTTGCCAAAGTAAAGCTTTTTTTAAAAATATATTTAGGGAAAAGAAACAGAGAGGTTAATGAGTCTGTTCTTATTTTATTCAATAACTAACTAGTATAATCCACTTATTACTGTTTAATAATTTTAAAACAGCAAATATATTTATTGTATAAAAATGCTTTGTAAGAACAATAAATTTGTTAATAAATGATAATACGTACATCTGACTTTCTTTAAACAGTTAAAACCTCCTAAACACAATAAAGTAATAAAAAACTAAAGCTTTTTTTAATAGCTAAGAAACTGCTCCCAGGAGGTAGTGAATTTTTTTGAGTGGTACTAACTTTCCCAGTCAGCGAACATTAATAAAATTGTTCCGTTAGTGATTCTAAGCAAAACATCGTATATACTATGGGGAGGGGGGTTTCGATGGTACAGATCAGACAGACATTTTTTTTTACTTAATTTCAGTATATAATTTCAGTATATAACTTGTTAGTAGAACCATTTTCATTAGTGCAAAAAAAGTGGAACTCATTTGAATCTTCTAAGGCATTTTCTGCCTTAACCCATCGGAACTCCCCCCCCCCCCCCACAGTATATACGATTTTTTGCTTAGAATTACTATTGATGTTTGCTGACTGGAAAAATTAGTACCAAAATAATTCACTACCTCCTGGAGTCCTGGCAGTGGCGGCCGGTGAAATTTTAAAGTGGAATATTTCTGTTGCTACTCTGGACCCATGCCAAGTTCAGGAGTTTTGATAGTGAGCCTGCTAGGTGTTTTATGTTTTTCAAAAATAAACAACTATTATATTTCTTATGAACTTCTTTATTATGATCATAATAAAGAAGAACAGACTTTTTACGTTTTCTACTTTTTACATCACGTTTCTAATTACTATTTTCTTAACTATCTTGTTTTTTCATGGCTAACTATTAATTTGAATTTTCTTATGAACTTCTTTATTATGATCATAATAAAGAAGAACAGACTTTTTACGTTTTCTACTTTTTACATCACGTTTCTAATTACTATTTTCTTAACTATCTTGTTTTTTCATGGCTAACTATTATTTTGACGTCTGTCATCCTAAATAGGCATGTTCAGATATTAACACTAGCTTAACCTACACAACACGCTCTTTTTTTTTTAAAGCTAAACAAAGATACATTTTAAAATTCTACAAAATCTTTTAAATATACAGGCTTTTTTGACTGACGGGAGCTACGGGTTTGTTTCACCTCAGTACTCAGAGGAACGAAACAATAATCCTCATTATATCCATCTGTAGAAATATCACTGTCAATATCACTAATATAATTGTCATTAATTTTGTCCGAAGTGTCACTTATAATGTCTTTATCTAGATGAGAGTCCTGAATAATGTTATTTTCATGATCATTACTTACAAGATCTTCATAAAAATCAAAGTTATTATTATTTTGAAAAGGAATTAAAGTCTTATTTATGTACTTTCTGTTCCTTCTAAATGTATACCCATCTAAATCCTTAACGATATAAGATCTTTCATTATATCTATCGACTATCCTTCCTTTTTCCCAATTATTATTTTTTTGAAACAAAATGTTTTCATCTTTTTCTAAAACAGGTAAGTTACGCGCAGTCTTGTCATATTGCTGTTTTGATTTGTCACTGTTCTGTTTTAATTTATCTTTAATTAATTCTTCGTTAATAATCTTAGGGATAAGTTCTTTATTAGAAGTAGGAATTTTAGTTTTAACTATACGATTTAATAGCATTTGCGAAGGTGAGTATCCTAAACTAGGTATAGGAGTATTCCTGTAGTCAAGCAAAAAAGTATATAAGTCTTTGTCGGAAGTCATTTTTTTTTTAGCATTTGTTTCGTAATATCTACATATTTTTTTGCTAACCCATTTGACTGATGGTGGTGTGGACTAGAAAATTCAATTTCAAAATTCGACACTTTAGCAAATTCCTTAAATTTTTTACTATTATAAGGATTATTATCAGCATAAAACTTGTCTGGGATTCCAAATCTTGAAAAAATATTTTTAAAAGCTTCTATGACAGTTGAGGCAGTTTTATCATTTACTGGGAAAATCTCAAGCCAATGTGAATAAGAATCAATAATTATAAGATAATTTTTTTTATTATATTCCAAAAAATCAGAGTATAGATATTGCCATGGACGATCTGGTAAATTATGTGGTAATAAAGTCTCTTTTTGGTTAAGTTTTCTATTTAATTGACAAGTCTCATTATGAATTGATTATTTATGGATTGAATTGATTTATGAAGATTTCAATGTCAGTTGACATTTTAGGCCAAAACATTACCTGACGAGCTCTTAATTTAGACTTTTGGATGCCAAAATGAGCTTCATGAATTAAATTAAGCATTTCATTTTTTAAGCTAGATGGCACTATTACTTTAGAATTATAAAATAAAAGGTCATTTGATAATAAAATGTTGTCTTTTAAAGCAAAATATGGCTTAAATTCTGATGCAAATTTTTTGTTATCTTTTGGCCACTCTGTTTTACAAAACTGTTTAATTTTAGAAAGAATTGGGTCATTATCTATTGATTTCTGAAAAACTACTTTTTTTTCACTTGACATTGGTACATTAAGATAAAGTGAATGTACAATGTATTCCATTTCCTGATCAATTGTAATATCGCTCTTAAGAAAAGATCGGCTTAAAGCATCAGCTACAAACATTTGATTTCCAGGGAGATATTCTATTTTAATTCTATATTTTAAAAGTCTTAACAGCATTCTCTGCAAGCGATTAGTTACATTATCTATGTTTTTTGAAAAAATGGGAATCAGAGGTTTATGATCAGTTTGAACAAAAACCTCTCTACCATAAATAATATAGTGAAATTTTTCAAATGCAAAAACAATACTAAGAAGTTCTTTTTCAATTTGTGCATAACGTTCCTCTGCTTTATTCAAAGAACGCGATGCAAATGAAATAGGATGCCCATTTTGTAACAAAACACAACCCAATCCTTTACTAGATGCATCTGTTTGTATTACAATTTTTTCTTTATCATTAAACACTTTCAAAATTGGCTTATTTGTAACCAAAGTTTTTAAAGTTTCAAGTTCATGTTGATGACTGTCCGTCCAAGTAAAGTCAACATTTGTCCTTGTTAATAGTCTCATATTATAAGTTAACTGAGAAAGATTAGGAATGAACTTTGCAAAAAATTTAAATAAGCCCAAAATCCTTAGCATATCTTTCTTATTTTTAGGAGTTTCTAATGCTAAGACTGCCTCTGTATTTTTAACATTTGGTTGTACTCCATTAATTGAAATAATCTGACCAAGAAACATTACTTCTTTTAGTTTGTTTTGAAATTTACTAAAATTAAATTTAATTCCATTTTTCAAAGCTCTCAAATACTGTTTTTAAAGCAATATCATGGTCATGCTCACTTTTTCCACAAATAATAATATCATCAAAATATATCTCAACACCTGGAATATCTCCAAAAATTTCAACATTCTTTTTCTGAAAAATCTCAGGTGCTGAGGAGATACCAAACGGAAGCCTATTAAATTTATATCTTCCAAAAGGAGTATTAAAAGTGCAAAAATCTGAGCTTTTTTCATCAAGCTTAATCTGCCAAAAACCATCTTTCATATCAATGACTGAGAATACCGAATTTCCTACTAATCTATTTAAGAGTATTGTAAATCTATCGAAATTTCAAAAGAACATGTTAAACTGCTTAGCTCTAGTGAGGAAATAAATGCCATTCAGACAAGATTTAAATGTAGTAGGTGTGGTTATGAGCATGTACGTGGAAGATGTCCTTCATATGGTAAATTTTGTAACAATTGTCAGAAAAAAAAACCATTTCAACAAAATGTGCAAATTTAAGAAAGAAGCAAATACAAGTGGTCAGTATCAGAAAAATGAACAGAGCAGAGAAAACACACATTATGGTCAACAACCTGAAAGAAAAATAGGAACAAGACATGTACAAGAATTCAGAAAAGAAAACACAGAAGAAGAATCTGAAAGCCATGAAGATAACAGCGATGGTCTGTATATATTTGAGAACAAGAATGAAAATTCAAGGCAAATAAATGTTAGTTGGTATGAAAATATATATATATAGGTTCAAATAAGATCAGATTTAAGCTTGATTCAGGAGCAGAGTGTAGCATTTTACCATATAAATATTTTAATGTATTAAATTTGAAGTCTGATCTCATTGAGCCTACGTTGATAACTATTATATCTTATGGTAATTTTAAATCAAAACCATTAGGGCAGGTTTCTTTAACATGTACATATAAAGATATGTGTCAAAATATAAAATTTATTATTTTGAACTTGGATTGTGAACCAATATTAGGTTTAAAAGATTGTATTAATTTAAACCTAATTTGTCGTTTAAACTCTCTTAGAATAGAGAAAGATTTAGAGCTTGAGCCTTTACCAAAAGATAAAAAAGTTATTTATGAAAAATATATTGAACTTTTTGATGGTTTGGGCTGCATGTCAGCATATGTTGAAATAAAATTAAGGCCAGATGCAGTCCCAGTGGTGCAAGCACAACGAAAAGTCCCTTTGGCCATACATGATAGACTAAAAAAATCTTTAAGTGACCTTGAAAGTAAACAAATTATAGCTCGTGTTGATTATCCTACAGATTCGGTAAACTCACTTATGATAGTTGAAAAACCAAATGGTTCTTTACGTTTGTGCCTGGACCCAAAACCATTAAACAAATATATTTGTCGTGAACATTATTTTATACCAAAATGTGATGATATTTTAAATATTCATGTTCAGCTATTATCACTAGCTTAACCTACACAACAGAAAGTACATAAATAAGACTTTAATTCCTTTATGCAACTTTCTTGTCCTTTTGACACAATTTTATCTTAAAAACTTTTTCTTGTTTTCACTCCATCATCTTGGTGAAAATCATACCTGACACCATGTTTTATGTTTTTTAATAATAAACAACTATTATATTTCTTATGAACTTCTTTATTATGATCATAATAAAGAAGAACAGACTTTTTACGTTTTCTACTTTTTACATCACGTTTCTAATTACTATTTTCTTAACTATCTTGTTTTTTCATGGCTAACTATTATTTTGACGTCTGTCATCCTAAATAGGCATGTTCAGATATTAACACTAGCTTAACCTACACAACACTAGGAATGTTTTGGTAAAGAAAAAATGTTGATGTTTGTAATTTGCGAAAAAAAGTTGAATTTTTGCTTTGACCCACCTGGGTAAAAAATGAACACGCTTGGATATTGTCACAAATTAGGACTTAGATGAAGAATATGGTAGCGTGAATTAATTAATCCTAACTGTAACATAAAAAGGGTACTTCGATCTACCTAAGTTAATCGCATTCATGAAGGTAAGGCACTCTGGAAGGTCTTGCAGTCTCGAAGGCAAATAATAAAGTTAATAAAGAGTGTTAGTATATATAAAACTCTTACCAAACCAAACTGGACCAACTAATGATGTGTCGACTCGTCAGCAACCCTGGTAGATCTCGTCAGGAACTTGAACACGCGACCCGCGATACACGCTCCGCGAGATAACCCGAGGTGTCAGTATCACCTCTAATAAATCCTAGCTCTTAGATAACGCGTCTCATGAATTCTAGCCTCTGCCGTTTAGCAAATAAAAGACTTGTGTTTCAAAACACTTAACTCTATTGACAAAAATAAAATAGAAATGAACTTTACAAAGGTAAACTTAACAACTAATTTACAATAAAATAATAAAATTGATTTAGATTGGATTAAAACAGGAGAAGAGAAATAGAGAGGCGTTTACTTAAGTAAATATGAAACAATATATTTGATTAATGGTAATTTAGATGAAGTTATAGATCGCAAGAAAAATTAAGACTTTAAAGAACGATCTAGGCTTTTTAATAATTCCCACGAATGATAGAGATTGAAAATCCCCCCAATTGGGTTGGTCAGACCCACAACAAATTAATGAATTTCCTTACCCAATAATTATTAGCGACACTTTAAAACAGATTATATTAAATTTGGAAGAACGCACTAAGAGCACAATTTTTAGAAGAGAAACTGGTTAGCAGTTCGAGCACTACAAGAGAGATATATAGTTAGAACGAACGTTGATTAGGAACTGATTTTACATATTTCTTTCAGTTCAAAGGTAGACTCTTGGTACTGCCTATTTCTTAGTTCATTCCCCTGGATACTATTAATTTTACCCTTCGACCAATGATAACCCTCGTTAACTTGGAGAAAAGGCTCTTAGTACCACCTCATTATTAGTTCATCCCCCTATAATCTGCCATTCTTACCCTATGGCCAATGACAGCCCTCGTTTTCCCTCTGAATCCTTACGGGGTAGTTCCACAAGTTTCTGACCAATCATTCGAAGCGTCTTTATTGTAAGTTTCAGACCTTTAACGCTAGATGTGGCTATGAGTCTCTAATTTTGATTAAATTACAAAGATTCTCTAATTATAATGAAATTATAAGGAATTATCTAATTAACAATATTTTGTGATCTCCTCCGGTAATAATATATATAAAGGTATGAAATAACTACATTACTAGCCTACTTAAACTTTCGAAGTGGGGAAAAAAACCTATCCACTCTTATTCAAGTTACTTAGGTATTTGATTTCTTTATAGGTATGTGCATTTCATCATATGTGATATAGGAAAAACCCATTTCGAGTACATATGTCTTGAACGGATTTACCGCAATTTTCGCTATTTAATCGACATTCTCCATTTTTATATCAATAGAAAACGGTTCGGTAATTTGATTTGTACATTTGGTACACTTCGTGGGTGGGCATACCACACACAGTTGTTATTCTTACTTTTCTATCCATATCCCTTAACTTTTTGTTTATGTCCCTTCTGTAATATAGTTTATGTGACAAGTACTTCGAATTCTGAAAAGCTCTTAATCTTGTTTTTCTGTGAGTTTTAGAGCCAAATAGTTAAATCTGTTATTTGGTATTTTAGATCTTTTGGCATCCCCGGATGTAGCACCAAATGTTCGCTTTTCGTGCGAAATTAAATATTTAGAAGTTTTAGCTTTTAGCATATTCTTTGTTTAGAATTTGTAGACTATTTGTTTTTCGTAAAAATAACCAACTTTAATCTATGATATTAAGTAATTATATTATATTATCTTATATTGATATTGTAGAGTACTTTTAACGGTTCATTTTATTACATTGCCCCATTCCCAGATCGAGCCGTTTTTCTATAAAATAAAAATAGGAGTAAATATCTGTTTCACTGAATTGCAATATACCCAATCAAGCAATGGTAAGGACAATTACCTTGACAAAAACTAATTCTATTTTCCACACAAAATCCACTAAATAAAGTTTTTAGTCCCTAACGCTCGAATTTACCGCACTCGCGAATTCGCGCACTCACCCACTGTGTTCGCGTTCTGCTAAATGCAGTCTTCCCCGGTCGAAGTCACACAAATTCACGGACTATGTAGTCTACCCGCACGATATGTCTGTGAAGTGTAGTCTTTCATAGTAGAATTCCACATACGCGAACTCACGTGATCGAACGACACACCACTGATCGCGACAGTCTGTTCGCTTTTACGGTGTTTGAGACGGTTTCATTTTACAGTTCGGATCTAAGCACTTATTATTGTCAGTCTCAGTTAAAGACGGGTACATTTTCATTGACGACGAGGTGGAATCTACACTTACTTGTTGGAGTTCTTGATCTGCCTGAGAATCGGTTCCTTCGGCTTGGCGTCGATGGAGCTGGTAGAGGTAGGTATGGGCTAAGTTATTCCATAAGCTAGCTAGCCGATATCTTCTTCTACGAGGATGGTTCTTCGTAGCCTTCTTTAGCGTAAAATAGTTGGTAATTACCCCTGCTAGATAACTTACTGCGCACGCTATGGTGTATATGAAACCGCATATGGAAAATAAATTTCCCATCCTTGATAAAAATCCCCATACCTCGTCAGCAGCGGACTGGGCCAGATTGGTAAATTCGTGTTTCGAGAACAAGTTTGGCATATAATATGGATCAGTACTATCTATGCCTACTATTCTCCTCGTCACCTGGTTAGTAACGGCTTGTCTTGTGTTTGGGTACAACAAAGTTTGTTGGAAGTTATCCATATCATCCTGGGTATATATACCATTAGAACTAATGGGCGAAATGGAAATACATTGACATTTTGTCTTCCTCATCAGTTCCAAAGCTGGTGATGTCCTTTTCAATTCTGGAGTAACTTCGATCCAGTTGCTTTCTAGCAGGTAATTTACTGGTAGTAAAGGTTGACACTCGACCTTTGTTCCGTGTTCCACCAAAATGTGTGTGATTGGCGTGCGGAACATTGATCTATTTTGGTAAAGTACGGGCAATTCCTGGTAACATTCAGTACTCCTTCTATACTCGACAACCATGGGACGGCATTTGGCTATGTAGAGTACTTCACCCATAACTCTACTTACATAGCCTGAAGTTTCCTTGACCAAATTTCCTATAGCATCTGGAGACTGTTTGGCTAGTGCGAGGCGGTTTTGAAGTATCTTCTCTCTTAGTTGACAACGTTTCATGATGGAGTCAAAAATTACATCAGCCATTTGTCTCTTGACTGCTATTTCTAGGTATAATAATTTGCTTAATACCTGAGCCATCAAATCGGTGTTTTGTGGAAGTCTTATCGTGCGATGGTAATAAAAACCTACTGAGTCTTCAAAAATGATTAGAAGTCTATTCTGTTCGGTTTGCCAGGCTTTTTGCGCGCACAATTCTTCGGGTTTAGTGAGTTTAAGCGCAAAAACTGTATCTTCGGTCTCAACTAGTATGTACTTATTAGGAGGGTTTCGGCTTATAGTAAGGAGTGTTGCGTTTCCTTCATATAACACATCGACTCCGCTAGTTGAACATAAACTGGATAGGTGTTGTTGCCATGTCACTTCGCCCTCGATATCGTCGAAACAGTGGCCATCATTGTAAGGACAGACGGTTCCTGAGTGAAGTTTAACTGAATTTCTTTCAACATCAGCAACAGTGACATAGTCGTGAAGTCGTATGGAAATTGAGGCTATAACCACGACATTTGTATATTGTACTCCTCCTACTGCAAATCTCACTCCTTCGCACTTTCCCTGGGTGTCAGCGACACCTTGAAGAGTTACTGAGACTTCTGTAGTACCATTGAGCATTAATTTTGATAAGACTCCGGCTCCAATTCCATTCAGATTCAGATGACGAAAGCGATGTGCTTGCATACACTGAACTTCATCAATATGCTGAATGTATTTCCCAAAACCTCCTGCTACGGTACTGCGATGACTATGCATGCCACAGTGCTCAATCAGCTGCTGCACCTTGACTTGGCATGTAAACACATGGACTGGAACGTACTGCCTCTTCTGGACCAGTTGTATTCGGCGAAAAGTGCTCTCCGTGAAATTCCTGGGATCTTGGCATGGCTTCACGGTTAATAGGGACACCTTCGTTAGCTCGGTCGTCTTGTCCGCGCAGTCGTAAGCTACAATCTCCGGATTTGCCCAACTTATACACATTGACAAAAACAACATATATTGCATCATGGCTGCTTTTCTTCTAAAACATTAAAAACATTAATTATGCCCAAAACAAGTTATAAAATCTGTGCCCAAATAGGTCACTAAAATTAAAAATTAAAATAGAATAATGACAGTTGAACTTCATCACAATAGTTTTAAGGTTAAATGTATTTTATATTATTAATTTTCTATTCCCTTCCAAAGTGACTCCTTGTACGATACGCAATTGGTTCGTATTTCTGGACACTGTTCTCTTCAATAACTTCCTCAACTTTAGTTGTATCTTGGTCCTCCAATTCGTCTAATACCTGGAAATCGCGTAAAAAGTCCTCTTCAGGAGTGTTTACTCGACTTTCGCTCGTTATAGAACCATGCTTTTGTTCTATGGTTTTATTTGAATTATTCTCTGGGGTCTTATGTCCCTGCGATTCACTGTCTTGTTTGCTAGACACACGATCCCCTTCTTCTGAATCGCTGTCCCAATCTAATGGTAATCGCGAAGTTGTCTGTCTCACTTCTACAGGAACATTCGCCAATTGATCACTTATATGCTTAGTCGATAAGCATAATTTTAAACGATTTACATGTACTTTGCTAGTTTTCTTACCATGTATCTCCTTAACCTCTGCGGTTACACCCTTCAAATTTGTAATCCGGTACGGTCCTGTCCATTTCTTAGCTAATTTTCTGCTTAGACCTATCTTGTCTGCCGGATTATAAACGTAGACCCTATTCCCTACCTTAAATTTATGAGGTTCGGCTTTCTTATTGAAATTTTGGTGTACTCTTTCGGTATTTTTCTCTATATTCTTCAGTGCGTTTTGATGCGCTATCTTCATTCTTTGTATAAATTCTGACACGTAATTACTATCTGTGTCATATTTCACCCTTAACGGTTTAAAAATTTCATCATACGGATATTCCATATCCCTTCCGAATAATAGAAAGAAAGGGCTTTCTTCCGTAGTACTATGCGTTGCTGAACAGTAGGACGCTAATGCAAACGGTAGCCACTCGTCCCAATCTTTATGACTTGAGTCAATATAATGTGACAATAAATCTTTAAGGGTTTTATGAAATCTTTCTAAAGCACCATTAGTTTGCGGACGGTAAGCGGTTGTTTTAAGGTGTTGTATCTGCAAAATTTGACAAATGTTTTCCATTATTTTTTATGTAAAATTCGCGCCTAAGTCGGTTAATAATTGTCTAGGTGTTCCATGTCTAAGAATAATGCCCTTTATAAATGCTTTTGCTACAGTTTCTGCTATCTGATCAGGTAACGGAAAGGCTTCTACATACCTGGTGAGTGCATCTTGGACAGTTAGTATATACTTGTTCCCCTGATAAGTTACAGGTAATGGTCCTACGATATCCATGTCAATTCTGTAAAAAGGTTGTTTTGGAATGGAAAATTTTTGCAGTGGTGCAGGTCTAATGTGACTTGATGTTTTTCTTTGTGCGCATGGTTCGCACGCATTTACGTAGTGCCGTATATCTTCGGTCATATTAGGCCAATAAAAGAATTTTCTTACTCTTGCATAGGTTTTATCAAAGCCCATATGACCTGTAAATGGTAGATCGTGATATATTTTCAATATACTGGGTATTAAGTATTTTGGGGCGACGAGCATATCGTCGACGTAGCTTTCTTTCGCCACTTTATATAATAATCCATCTATATCTAGATAGTAGTCATTTTCTTTTCCTTCCTGCACCTTTTGGATTATTTTCTGAATTTTTTTGTCTGTTTTCTGGTAATTCTTTATTTTATCACGGCTCCAGATTGGTATACATTCTTCTTCGGCATTAATTATTCTTATGGGTTTAACTCGTGATAAAGCATCCACATTTGTATGTTTCTTACCGCTTTTATATTCAATTTTAAAAGTATATTCCGATAGTGCTAACGACCATCTCATAAGGCTGTTAGAAGGATCTTTTACATTCATTAGCCATTTTAACGGCTGATGATCCGTATAGACCACAAACTCTTGTCCCCAAAGATAATTTCTAAATTGTTTAATTCCCCAAATTAATGCTAGACATTCACGCTCCGTGGTACAGTAATTTTTTTTCAGCTTTATTGAGCTGTCGACTGGCGTATGCAATGGGTAACTCTTGCCCGTCATACATCTGATGCAATATTGCAGCAATGGCGTAGCCAGAGGCGTCCGTCGATAAATAAAATGGTTTCTTCGGATCTGGGTATTTTAATACCGGTTCGTTCATTAGACTATTTTTCAAGTACTGAAATGTTTCTTCACAATTTTTATCCCAGATAAATTTAGCATTCTTCTTCGTTAGATTAGTTAAAGCTGCTGAATATTGAGAAAAGTTGGGAATAAATCTCCTATAATAACCTACTAATCCCAAGAATGATCTAATTTCTGTAACGGTTGTTGGTTGATTATAATTCTGAATAGCTTCAACTTTTTTTGGGCACGGTTTAATACCGTCTTTTGAAATAATAAACCCTAAATATGGAGTTTCACTCTTTACAAAGACACATTTTTCTGGGTTTAACGTTAGTCCTGCACTGCGAATTCTGTCAAACACGTCCCTCAATTTTGCAATATGCTTGTCAATGTTATTCTCCGAAAACACTATTATGTCATCCAGGTATACGTAACAGTGTGAACCTGTTAGGTTAGACAAAACGCACATCATTAAACGTTGCCAAGTAGATGGTGAATTTACTAACCCAAATGGCATTCTATTACATTCGTAATGTCCCCAAGGAACTGAAAATGCAGTTTTCTCCCTGTCTTTTGGGTCCATCTCAATTTGCCAATAGCCTTTGGTCATATCCAGCGTAGAAAATATTTCGGCGCCACCTAAAGCGTCTATACTATCTTGTATATTAGGAATGGGAAAATAATCCCGTTTTGTTATTTTGTTTACACCACGTAGATCAATGCAAAACCTATACTTTTTTGTTCCGTCAGAACTTTTCTTTTCAACCAGGATTACAGGTGCACTCCAAGGAGATACAGAGGGTCTTATTATACCTTCCTTCAACATTTCGTCGATTTGATTTTCCATTTCTTCGCGTAGAGCATAAGGAATGCGATACGGTGCTTTCGCGATCGGTGCATGATCGCCTGTGTCGATTTTATGCGTTACTAACTTCGTCGCTTTAAGAGGCTTACTTTCTGCCGAAAAAATGTCGCTATAACTTACTAAAAACCGTAACATTTTCTTCCTTTCCACTTCCTTCCTTTCTCCATCACCTCCTTCTTTTCCTTCTCCACCCTGCATATGGGCCAATGCATTTTCAAAATGCATCTCTCGTCCACCACTGGGACATAAGTCACTGACTTTTCTAACTTCGGAGTTTTGGAGCAACTCCGTCGTATCAACCCTATCTAGCCTATCCACGTCTACCAAATTAATAAGGGGGGTGTGTTTCTTAATGGTCTGAGGTATTGGTGTAGTATTAAGAATTCGGACGACAATATGCCTATTTTCATTTGTTTGTGAGTCTTTCAAATCTATTATGCTGGTAGCCGTACAAATGCCGACATCAGTAGAGTTTAATGGCTCGCAAATCATAGTGCCAGTAGGAACCCGGGCGTCCACAGCAACACTATAATCACAGCCGTGAAATGCAGGTAGTATCAGGTCTTCACGCAGTCTTACAATATTTGGGTGTTTTAAACTAATGCCAAACTTGCTACTAGGGGACCAGCCCTTCGTATTAGACTGTTGAATTATATTACTATTGTTTGCCAAGCTGTTGTCCTTATTCTTTTCCGGTTTATTTCGTAACTGGGGAATCTCCTGCGCATTTCCCAAGCCCTCACAGCTTTTGAGATTTTCACAGGGATTCTTGTCGGTTGGTAAACTAGTTGAATTAGTCAGACATACATTACTTACAGAGGATGGTACCATAATTTCCTGGCGATTATTGAGGTTAGCTTCTACTCCTTCTACTAACCCCTCGCCCTCGTGCGCATCATGTGTGCCACAAAAAACTTTTCCAAACTCACTTTCACCTCTGAGTATACGCCACTTTGCGCCATGGTAGTATACGCCGTTAACACTCCCTGTGTTACGCGCTAATTCAACTACATCGTTGCCTTGGTCGACAACGTGGTAGGGTCGTTCTAGATAGCCATTCTGCAGGATGAAACTATACCCACAGAGCTCCATTGTTTCTGAATTAAAATTAATTATTGGCTGAAATTTCTCTAAAAAATCTATACCGAGTAATTCATCGGTAGAAAAACTCAAATCTTGTCCACAAATGATAAATGTATGTTTAAGTATCTTTACATTCGAAGAATTACCAAGCACTAAAGACATGTCTATTTTCCCAAAATTTTCTAATTTTTCTCCTGATATATTTGTGATGTTAAACTGTAACGGTTCAATTTTCAATGTCTCAAGCTTTTCCACAATACTATTTTTAATAAGTGATACCGAGGCACCACTATCAATCAAAAAACTTGCGTTTTCGCTGCCCTGTATCTTGAGTTCAATGAACCTTGAATTTTCTCCGTTTATCGCTAAAATAATGCTTGGTTTGGTACTTGTGAATGAAGAACTTACTTGGGAGGTTTCTTTTGAGGCTATGCCTGACTTTAAAAAAGGGCATTGTGTTCTGAAGTGTCCTTTTTGGCCACACTCGTAACAAGTCACCTTTCTCGGTGCTCTACAACCAAAACTTACATGGCCTTCTTTACCACAGCTATAACACCCTAGTGGTTGTCTTTCAGTATTTGGAAATTTAAATTTCGCATTTTCTTGTCCATCTAACGGCAAGGTCTGCCTCTTCGCATCTTGGTAACTTCTCTTTTGTTCTGTTTGTTCTTTCCTAGACCAATTTTCTCTTTGGATATTATTTCCGTTCTTTGGCCTAAAATCATGCTTCATAATACCTGTACTTGTACCTTCGCCTAAGTAGCGTACAAACGAAGAATATCGTTCTTCGTACAAGTTTCTTGATAATTGTCTAGAGATTGTCGATTCGTACTTCTCTGCCACCTCTAAAACTTCGTCGATCGTGTAGAAATCTCCCTTTTCAATAATTTTATTGGCCAGCCGAATGTCAATACCTTGAATAATTTGTTCCACTAGCACCTTATTTCTATACGTGACCTGTACTATGTTAGTATGTTCTTCAGGAAATGCGGTAAGAGCTATTTTCCGCAATCTTTGTGCATATGCACCTAGCGTTTCATCAGGTTTCTTGACACATCTTTCCAATTCTTTTCTTCCTTCAGATTGTGGAACTTTGGTACCAAACACTCTTTTCAACCATAATCTCATGTCGTCTACTGTTCTTGGCCTCTCTGAAGGTCTCAAGGCATAAAATTCCTCTTTAGCTCTATTCTTCAATTTTCTAATCATCAACTTGAGAGTTTCCGCTTCAGACCATCCATTCTGGATTGCTGATGTGAGCACAGCTTCAGTAAAAGCTTCGTAATCTTTGCCACCTGAATAAGGATCGATTGATTCTAATTCGTTTTTATCAGATCTTAATAATTCACGAATCGTTTTCAGATCGTCTAAATGTATGGTCCTAGGGACTTCAAAGTTTGATTCTGAATCGGACTCTTCTACTTCCATTTGTTTTTTCTTGGATCCTCCCGGAGCTTCTTTCATTAGCTTCATTTGTTCCTCCATTTTCTTTTGCAACTCAAGTATTTGTTGCTGCAATTCTTCTACCTCCGTCTTACCTGTATTCTCACCGCTTCCGCTATTACAACCACTGTGGTTATCCATTTTTCAGACACTAACGGAACCTGCTTCCTGATATAGTTTTTCTAATATCCTCCCGGATATCTGAGAAAGTAAGAAGGGAAACTAACTCTCTATTTCACGAGTTACACACTATTTATACACCCTTAATCACATAACTGCTCCACACAATTGTAACTCCACGCTACAATAACACCTTTTCTTTAATGCACTAGTCTTTAATGCATTAAAATTCACTAATCCGCACTCTAAACACTTTATAACACAATTAACCCATTTGTATCGACACAATATCAACAAACTTCCAATTAAGTCTTCACCTGAGTTAATCCTTCCCTATATAGTACGCACCGCAATAATATAGTACCCCAGCACTACACTCTGCACTCGTATTCCTTTATTAGCTCATAATATTCATGTTATAAAAATATATAACGTTTTCTTTTTAAAGATTTTTCAATAATTTTAAATTGCTAGTTCTAAAAAAAAATATCAGAAAAGTATAAACTTTAAACAATTGGTTAGCTTTTACCTCATAAATCCGAATATACCCTGTAATATTCGTCAATTATTTTACCGGTTCTTTTCAGGTAAAAATCCAGAATTTTTAAGTCTTCCTGTTATAGACCTTGGCTTTTCATGTACAATGTAAAGGACTCCAAATATTAAAATACGTCCCAATATCCTTGTTTGTTTATTGCTCTAAAATATAGAGAAAATGGTCTTTCTATGAGTAGGTGATCATTTATATAAAAAAAAATTATAACTGATCCATAATCACCTGTTCCCAAAGGCCATTTCGTTAAATAGTCTCTGCAAATTCGGTACCAGACTTCATCGTGTTAAATGTTAATTTTTTAAAGAGAAAAAAAAATAATTTTAAATTCTTTCCAACTTTGATCCTCGACTTAGAATATTTTTCACGATAACGAAAGTAAACCAATAAAATATGTTTGTTTTAAAATTAACTTTCTCTCTGAAACCCCTTAAATACGTTACTATAAAGTAGTCTAGCACGAAATTTACATCAACAACCTTTTTGTGCAGTCCGTTTTTTAAAATCAAATGTAGATACAGTATGTCTAAGCAATGCAAATTCTAAACGACAATAGATATAACACATGCAACTCACCTTTAAAAAAAAAATAATTTTAGATATGAATTAAAATCAATAAAAATGATAAAATCAACGCAATAAAACTGAGGTGCGTAAGTAGTTGCTCAAATGAATAAAAAAAATGAATCAATATATAAAAATACAAGTAGCGCACCTGAAAACAAAATTATTACTCGCAAAATATGGTTTACTCAACCAAACAAAATTAAAATTTCCAAACAATACTCTTTTAACCAAGAAAACTTACACTCCTAGTGACAACAGCTATACCGGAACTAAGTACTCCAAACTCCTAACAGAAATAAAAAAATGATTAGTTTCACTTCTCCAACCTCTTCTGGCATGAGATCCATACGCCTCTTCACTGCCCTATACTGGATAGAAGAATCCTAAATTTCTTTGGAGAAAATATTATTGCTAACCCCAAAACACAAATTACGCATGAGAAAAAAAAAAACAACGTCACTATTAAAATATCCTCCTGAAAGAAATATCGATTATTAATAACAGTTTAATAATATTCACATTGCTCACGCTAGAACAACAATCAATCGTCCAACTAATTGTAATAATTCAGAAAAGGAAAAATTTATCTCGTAATTTATCAATGTTCACACTTCAATAAAAATGAAAAAATCTAATACTGTATCACATTTAACTAATACGATGACATGTTATACCTGCACACTTGTATAAACACGTCAAAGGAGTTCAAATCACCGTCGTTAGTAACTACAAATCAGTATACAAATTAACATACGTTGTGTATCTTTGAAATCAAATTTTTAAACACAATTCACTTTTAAGAAAGCACACCAAAAAAAAACTTATAATCTCATATTCACGTTGAAATAATATCAATAAAGTATCAGAAAACACAACAGATGTTATTTAATTTAGTCTACACACATGCAATTTCTTCAAATTTTCTCAAGTTGTCTTCTTTCGATGCTATCTCTGTGCCTTACCAAAATCTAGCTGAAAACCCTAACCCGATTTTTAAGCTATTGCGCACACTTTTAATTTAAAATCCGCAAAAATTTTGAAGAGAAAAAAAAAATATTTTGTTATTCCGCTACAACAACTTTAGTTACTTAACCGAAAAATCAGTATATGTTTCTCATCTCAGCAGATTTACAAATATCTACTATGATATTAAAGAAATATATCAATTTTTCTTTAAAACATTTAAAAAAACTTTAAATTTCTTACTTATTAGCTGAAGGCTTTGCAATTACGAAAATTACAAAATTAAACTTAATGACTTCTTAAAAAACATAGAAAAACACAATAAGATGAAAAAGTTGCAAAAATACTTTTCAAAGATCAAAAATTTCTCTTGTTATAAAGCTACATAAGCCTAATTTATGAATAAATTTAAAAACACAACTTTTTGGTAATATTTTGTCAAAAAAAAAACAAATTAAACTATCTTAGTATTTTCAACTCTTGACACTGGAGTTGTTAAAAAAAAATGACAATAAACAAGAAATGATGCAATAAAATATAAATAAAAAGTTTATATCTATGAAATAATTATTTTTCAGTTTAAGCAAAATTTCAATGACAAAAAAAAACAATTATATTAATTAATTATTTTAATTGATCATTCTTATTTCGCCGCTAAATATCATAAAATGTCTTAAAAACCAAAGGTACTAATGAATTCTTCCGCAGTTTTGTAATTTTTGAAAACAAATTAAGAATTTTATTATGTAGATACGAAATACACTTATGAGTTCTTTTTAATACTTGAACCAATTTACTTAACCGTATATTTAAGAAACCTACAACCGGTTTCTAGAAAACATGAATGCAAAAATTCTATCTTGAAAGAAACAAAAAAAAAATACTTTCTTCGTATTTCACTCAAATTACTTAAATTAATATCTCCTTATGTTACATACCATTTTTCATTACAATAAATTGTTTCAGTATAAGAAGCTTTGCAATATTTTGTTATTATTAAATCATTTCCGTATCTCTTTAGTTTTGCGCTATTTTACTATAGTAAATTATTTCAGTATCTCCTATGCTGTCACCATTTTTTTATTAGTAAATTATTTAAGTATCCCACCGCTGCCACCATTTTTTTATTATGTCACAAATTAGGACTTAGATGAAGAATATGGTAGCGTGAATTAATTAATCCTAACTGTAACATAAAAAGGGTACTTCGATCTACCTAAGTTAATCGCATTCATGAAGGTAAGGCACTCTGGAAGGTCTTGCAGTCTCGAAGGCAAATAATAAAGTTAATAAAGAGTGTTAGTACATATAAAACTCTTACCAAACCAAACTGGACCAACTAATGATGTGTCGACTCGTCAGCAACCCTGGTAGATCTCGTCAGGAACTTGAACACGCGACCCGCGATACACGCTCCGCGAGATAACCCGAGGTGTCAGTATCACCTCTAATAAATCCTAGCTCTTAGATAACGCGTCTCATGAATTCTAGCCTCTGCCGTTTAGCAAATAAAAGACTTGTGTTTCAAAACACTTAACTCTATTGACAAAAATAAAATAGAAATGAACTTTACAAAGGTAAACTTAACAACTAATTTACAATAAAATAATAAAATTGATTTAGATTAGATTAAAACAGGAGAAGAGAAATAGAGAGGCGTTTACTTAAGTAAATATGAAACAATATATTTGATTAATGGTAATTTAGATGAAGTTATAGATCGCAAGAAAAATTAAGACTTTAAAGAACGATCTAGGCTTTTTAATAATTCCCACGAATGATAGAGATTGAAAATCCCCCCAATTGGGTTGGTCAGACCCACAACAAATTAATGAATTTCCTTACCCAATAATTATTAGCGACACTTTAAAACAGATTATATTAAATTTGGAAGAACGCACTAAGAGCACAATTTTTAGAAGAGAAACTGGTTAGCAGTTCGAGCACTACAAGAGAGATATATAGATAGAACGAACGTTGATTAGGAACTGATTTTACATATTTCTTTCAGTTCAAAGGTAGACTCTTGGTACTGCCTATTTCTTAGTTCATTCCCCTGGATACTATTAATTTTACCCTTCGACCAATGATAACCCTCGTTAACTTGGAGAAAAGGCTCTTAGTACCACCTCATTATTAGTTCATCCCCCTATAATCTGCCATTTTTACCCTATGGCCAATGACAGCCCTCGTTTTCCCTCTGAATCCTTACGGGGTAGTTCCACAAGTTTCTGACCAATCATTCGAAGCGTCTTTATTGTAAGTTTCAGACCTTTAACGCTAGATGTGGCTATGAGTCTCTAATTTTGATTAAATTACAAAGATTCTCTAATTATAATGAAATTATAAGGAATTATCTAATTAACAATATTTTGTGATCTCCTCCGGTAATAATATATATAAAGGTATGAAATAACTACATTACTAGCCTACTTAAACTTTCGAAGTGGGGAAAAAACCCTATCCACTCTTATTCAAGTTACTTAGGTATTTGATTTCTTTATAGGTATGTGCATTTCATCATATGTGATATAGGAAAAACCCATTTCGAGTACATATGTCTTGAACGGATTTACCGCAATTTTCGCTATTTAATCGACATTCTCCATTTTTATATCAATAGAAAACGGTTCGGTAATTTGATTTGTACATTTGGTACACTTCGTGGGTGGGCATACCACACACAGTTGTTATTCTTACTTTTCTAGCCATATCCCTTAACTTTTTGTTTATGTCCCTTCTGTAATATAGTTTATGTGACAAGTACTTCGAATTCTGAAAAGCTCTTAATCTTGTTTTTCTGTGAGTTTTAGAGCCAAATAGTTAAATCTGTTATTTGGTATTTTAGATCTTTTGGCATCCCCGGATGTAGCACCAAATGTTCGCTTTTCGTGCGAAATTAAATATTTAGAAGTTTTAGCTTTTAGCATATTCTTTGTTTAGAATTTGTAGACTATTTGTTTTTCGTAAAAATAACCAACTTTAATCTATGATATTAAGTAATTATATTATATTATCTTATATTGATATTGTAGAGTACTTTTAACGGTTCATTTTATTACAATATTTTATTTATTATTTTTTCTAAACAAGTTTTACACCATTTTGTCGACAATTTTTTAATTTTAAGAGAAAAAAATATGTAAGCAGAAAGTTATAGCCATTTGATTTTTTTTAAACCTAAAGTATAATTTAAAAAAAAATTCAAATGACTATAACTTTCTATTAACACATTTTTTTCTCTTAAAATTTAAAAGTTGTCGACAAAATAATGTAAAATTTGTTTAGAAAAAATAATAAATAAAATACCCAAGCGTGCTCATTTTTTACCCAGGTGGGTGGGCCAAATCAAATATTCAAGTTTTTTTCGCGTTACAAAATATTATTTTCTCTTTACCAAAACATTCCTAGTAAGCTCACGATCAAAACCCCTACATTTGACATGGATCCCGTAAGTAGCAACAGAAATATTCAACTTTAAAATTTCACCGGCCGCCACTGCCTCCTGGACTATTATCTGAATGACGAATAAATTGAAGTAAGCAAAACGAAAATATCCAGAGTTAGTCTTAAAACTCTTGAATAAAGTAAAAAGCTTTCAGTTTTTTCTACAGTAGCTCTTCAAGCATTAAAATCAAAAACTATATAGGAACTATTTATTCTATCAGCAGTGGACTTAAACTAAGCACTATCATTTTTTTAATATGGCCTGGCAGTGGTGGCTGGTGAAATTTCAAAGTTGTATATCTCTGTTCCTACTTACAGGACCCGTAGCAAATTTAGGGGTTCTAATAATGAGCCCACTGGGAATGTTTTGGTAAAGAAAAAAACATTTTGTAATTTGCGAAAAAAAGTTGAATTTTTGCTCTGCCTCCCCTGGGAAAAACATGAACACGTTTAGATATTTTATTTATTATTCTTTCTAAACAAATTTTACATTATTTTGTCGAGAATTTTTAAATTTTAAGAGAAAAAAATGTGTTAGTAGAAATTATAGTCATTTGAACTATTTTTTAAATCATATTTTAGGTCCAAAAAAATTCAAATGACTATACCTTCCTACTAACACATTTTTTTCTCTTAAAATTTAAAAATTCCAGACAAAATGATGTAAAATTCGTTTAGAAAAAATAATAAGTAAAATATCTAAACGTGTTCATTTTTTCCCAGGGGAGGCTGAGCAAAAATTCAACTTTTTTTCGCAAAAAACAAAATGTTTTTTTTCTTTACCAAAACATTCCCAGTGGGCTCATTATTAAAACCCTTAAATTTGGTACTGGTCCTGCAAGTATGAACAGAGATATACAACCTTGATATTTCACCATCCGCCACTGTGGCCTGGTATGTTTTTAATAAATCATTTTTTGTTTTTGGTTGGAAATACTACATCCATGAGAAAAGTTGATCATAATGTACTATATTTTAATTTAACAACCATCAAATAATTTTAAAACCAAACAATAATTTAAAGAGAGAGAATATTTACAAATTAATCGGAACAATAAGTTTTCCGGTATAAAAATTATGCACAACGGCTTTTATGGATGTCCATTTTCTATCTTCAAATAAGTCGGGATATTCTTCCTGGAATATATTAACTTCGGTTTGTTTAGGAGCTTTCCATTTTTTAATGTGTTCAGCAAAATAGTTTGCAATAATTGTTTTTTGTTCAAGGGACCATGTCTGTGTAACAGAAGTAGAGTTTTTATTCTTTTGACCAGTATACTCATTTACATTTTGTGTCAAATTATCTTTTGAAGTATTTGCCAAATCATCAGGTATTAGTTTAGTAATTATGTCCTCTACGTCGCAGTCTTCAGAAATAGGATTTAAATCAATGTTTATATCGTTCAAGTCTAAACCTTTATATTTTTCTAATCCTCCTTCAGTAGCAAGAAGCAACAATTCTGAGATTTTTGCTGTCTGATAAGTACTATCAGAGAGCCTGTAAAAATTACAATGCGTTTGAAGGGTATGCCCCATGAATTTAGAGAGTTGTTCTAAATAGATCACCATCTGAAAATTGGAGTAACTGAGTTACAGTTGCTAGATGTTTGCGCAATCTAGTAGCGCTTATAGATTTTGGATTTTGAATACCACTCTTGCCAGCATATTTATATAAAACTTTTGTTCCATCTAGAAAATTTTTACCTGTGGTATGGAAAATATAGTCATTACTTTCAATAAAATTGCCCCTTACACTTATTAAAAAATCAAATTGTTCTCTCATATTTTGAGACAGTGACACTGGAACTCCCCGCCCTCTTTTGCCCCTTGTTACCATACAGATTTATGGATTTATATGTTTCTACTTTAATTTGCGCTACTTCTGCGGGCCGCCTTCTATTCATTAATATAATTTGGCAGTATAATATGTCTTTTAGAGAACTATATGCCAATTTATCTTTTTCATTATTCTTAAGCTCTTCAAAGGTGTTCTGGGCAATTCTTTCCAAATAATCCTTGAGATTCTTAAGGTCTGATGTTAGTGGTAATAATTCCTCTTTATTCCATTTCTTGCTATTTAAGTTTAAACTAGCTTGAGCAGATACTTCATTAGCCCATTGAGATTGTATTAGGGTTTTCAGAATTTTAAATTCTTTTCTTTGAGCTGCTGTGTCAGGTTCCTGGAGTAACTGAATAATAGCCAAGTCACAACATTTTTTTAGTAATGTTCCAAAATTCACAGCAACCGTGGGAGATTCATATACATCATTTTCCTCGTTATAACCTCCTATAATGTTAACTCCTCTAATAATTTTTTTGAATAGCGTTGGTCTTAACAAATCAATTAAACCTTTAATATCTTTATCAGACTCTTTAGAAAGCTGCAATAACTTGGCCAAATTTCTTACACTTGTTCTTACGAAGTCCAAGTTCCCTTTACTTCTTCTACCTTTCATATATGAATATGCGTAATTGCATATCAAAGAGTCCTTTTTTGCTGTTAGAGATACATCATCGGCCCTCATTTTCGGAAACAATTCTTTCTGTAATAGTTCATCGTGTTTAAATTTTCCGAAAAGTAAGGCAGTTTGGCCCCCACTCTGAGAGTTTTGCTTTTCCCTTGCGCTGATGGTGGCCTGCTATCGCATGTTTTTGTGTGTCTATATAAACTTTTCTTTTTATAAAACACCAAGCAATGAGGACAAGGGAGAAATTCACTATTGCTTGCTGGGATTCCTGATTGTACTCGTCTTACTGGTCTTAACTGCAAAGTACATCGATTTTTTACATAGTTTCCTCTTTTTTCCAAAACATTCAAAGCTTGGCGAATTTCCTTTGACTTCCTTTTATATGAGCGTAGACGCTCGACTTCTATCTCACTTCGGTGCTAATTATAACCTTAGAAAAAAACATATATTTAAGTGATCCAAACTTGATGATTTGACAAACAGAATACTATACCTTAATGCATTATTATTAAAGAAATAAGTAACGAGATCATATCAGGTAAAATAGTTTAATACAGATTGTTAAAAATAAGAATAAACAAACAGATAAACGTAAGATTAAATTGTTAAAAACTAAGAATAAACAAATAGATAAGAGTAATATTAAATTTAATAATCATACAAATGATCAACTATAAATATTTTTCAAAATTTATTTTTATTCAGAAATTCAGATTATGATTTTAATTGTGACTAATTTGATTTATTATAATATAATAATATAAAAGCGAAATACGTACTTCACGATTGTCAATATCCTTTTTAGCTGACTTCTGTAATTCTGTTGAAAATTCAGTTTTTAAAGATTGCTCTGGCACTGTATTGGAGTATTTAGTATCGTTTTCTGTCATGGCAGCCTAAAACAAAAAAACAATTTAGTTTGTTGTGGAATAAGTTTGATATTTTTTTTTAAATGGTTGAGGCCCTTACTTAATGGAAATTCATTTTATTTAAGAAACTTTCTTTACATGACGCGTTTCGCTACCTTGTAGCTTCTTCGGATGTTTGGTGCTAACTAATTTTATTTAAATGTTAGATTGACAAATTATGTGTATAAAACTACTAAAACATTTAGGTAGTAGTAAGCTATAATAATTTAGAATGAACGTATTTTATATATACCTAAACATTTTAATAGTTTTATACACACAATTTGTCAATGTAACATTCAGATAAAATTAGTTAGCACCAAACATCCGAAGAAACTACAAGGTAGCGAAACGCGTCTTGTAAAGAAAATTTCTTAAATAAAGTGAAAATCTGACAAAATACTTTGTCTTTCATTAAGTGTAGGTTTGATATTCTAACAACAACATTATACATGCTTGTCAGCATTGTGACGCTAAATGAATGTATGAGTGTTAAGGTGGGTACTGACTTGAGCAAATTTACTCACACGAATTGCGTACGCACAAAAAAAAAGATGTACGCGCAAATATGTTTGTTCGCGAAAATTATTTGTTTCATTACATTCGTGCGCGCAAATTGTTGTTCCAGTGATTTTGTTGAATTGAGCGACACTTCATTATTCCACTCCATTTTGATTAACGTGTTTAGACGCACAACAATAAATAAATACAACTACGTCCAGACTGAGCGTTTTACGCACACGAAAACTCTTTGGTCTTCGCAGAAGACCGACAGCCGCCGGAACGTATTTGTGCGGGGAAAAAATTTACGGGCACATACATTCGTGGCAGTTGGCGCCGTACTCATCTGATCATTTTTATGCGCAAACCGTTCGTGCGCGTAAATTTGCTCAAGTCAGTACCCACCTTTAGAGTTAATTTAAAACGAAATTTATACTAACCTCGGTAGCATCACTATTTTCACTTGTGTCATCGAAAAAATACTCAATTGTTTTATTTTCGTTTTCTTCAGAATTACTAGAAATTACAAATTACTTGCGTTTTGCTTTTCGTCGCTTTCGAATAGGTAGGGATCTTCTCTAATACTTGAGAAATCAAGATCAGATCTAATTTCCAAATGCTTATCGACTTTTGTGAAAGGAAATACAGCCAGAGGCACTTGACAGGGATTCTCAAATTTGATCACATCCATTTTCTATCTTCAAATAAGTCGGGATATTCTTCCTGGAATATATTAACTTCGGTTTGTTTAGGAGCTTTCCATTTTTTAATGTGTTCAGCAAAATAGTTTGCAATAATTGTTTTTTGTTCAAGGGACCATGTCTGTGTAACAGAAGTAGAGTTTTTATTCTTTTGACCAGTATACTCATTTACATTTTGTGTCAAATTATCTTTTGAAGTATTTGCCAAATCATCAGGTATTAGTTTAGTAATTATGTCCTCTACGTCGCAGTCTTCAGAAATAGGATTTAAATCAATGTTTATATCGTTCAAGTCTAAACCTTTATATTTTTCTAATCCTCCTTCAGTAGCAAGAAGCAACAATTTTGAGATTTTTGCTGTCTGATAAGTACTATCAGAGAGCCTGTAAAAATTACAATGCGTTTGAAGGGTATGCCCCATGAATTTAGAGAGTTGTTCTAAATAGATCACCATCTGAAAATTGGAGTAACTGAGTTACAGTTGCTAGATGTTTGCGCAATCTAGTAGCGCTTATAGATTTTGGATTTTGAATACCACTCTTGCCAGCATATTTATATAAAACTTTTGTTCCATCTAGAAAATGTTTACCTGTGGTATGGAAAATATAGTCATTACTTTCAATAAAATTGCCCCTTACACTTATTAAAAAATCAAATTGTTCTCTCATATTTTGAGACAGTGACACTGGAACTCCCCGCCCTCTTTTGCCCCTTGTTACCATACAGATTTATGGATTTATATGTTTCTACTTTAATTTGCGCTACTTCTGCGGGCCGCCTTCTATTCATTAATATAATTTGGCAGTATAATATGTCTTTTAGAGAACTATATGCCAATTTATCTTTTTCATTATTCTTAAGCTCTTCAAAGGTGTTCTGGGCAATTCTTTCCAAATAATCCTTGAGATTCTTAAGGTCTGATGTTAGTGGTAATAATTCCTCTTTATTCCATTTCTTGCTATTTAAGTTTAAACTAGCTTGAGCAGATACTTCATTAGCCCATTGAGATTGTATTATGGTTTTCAGAATTTTAAATTCTTTTCTTTGAGCTGCTGTGTCAGGTTCTTGGAGTAACTGAATAATAGCCAAGTCACAACATTTTTTTAGTAATGTTCCAAAATTCACAGCAACCGTGGGAGATTCATATACATCATTTTCCTCGTTATAACCTCCTATAATGTTAACTCCTCTAATAATTTTTTTGAATAGCGTTGGTCTTAACAAATCAATTAAACCTTTAATATCTTTATCAGACTCTTTAGAAAGCTGCAATAACTTGGCCAAATTTCTTACACTTGTTCTTACGAAGTCCAAGTTCCCTTTACTTCTTCTACCTTTCATATATGAATATGCGTAATTGCATATCAAAGAGTCCTTTTTTGCTGTTAGAGATACATCATCGGCCCTCATTTTCGGAAACAATTCTTTCTGTAATAGTTCATCGTGTTTAAATTTTCCGAAAAGTAAGGCAGTTTGGCCCCCACTCTGAGAGTTTTGCTTTTCCCTTGCGCTGATGGTGGCCTGCTATCGCATGTTTTTGTGTGTCTATATAAACTTTTCTTTTTATAAAACACCAAGCAATGAGGACAAGGGAGAAATTCACTATTGCTTGCTGGGATTCCTGATTGTACTCGTCTTACTGGTCTTAACTGCAAAGTACATCGATTTTTTACATAGTTTCCTCTTTTTTCCAAAACATTCAAAGCTTGGCGAATTTCCTTTGACTTCCTTTTATATGAGCGTAGACGCTCGACTTCTATCTCACTTCGGTGCTAATTATAACCTTAGGAAAAACATATATTTAAGTGATCCAAACTTGATGATTTGACAAACAGAATACTATACCTTAATGCATTATTATTAAAGAAATAAGTAACGAGATCATATCAGGTAAAATAGTTTAATACAGATTGTTAAAAATAAGAATAAACAAACAGATAAAAGTAAGATTAAATTGTTAAAAACTAAGAATAAACAAATAGATAAGAGTAATATTAAATTTAATAATCATACAAATGATCAACTATAAATATTTTTCAAAATTTATTTTTATTCAGAAATTCAGATTATGATTTTAATTGTGACTAATTTGATTTATTATAATATAATAATATAAAAGCGAAATACGTACTTCACGATTGTCAATATCCTTTTTAGCTGACTTCTGTAATTCTGTTGAAAATTCAGTTTTTAAAGATTGCTCTGGCACTGTATTGGAGTATTTAGTATCGTTTTCTGTCATGGCAGCCTAAAACAAAAAAACAATTTAGTTTGTTGTGGAATAAGTTTGATATTTTTTTTTAAATGGTTGAGGCCCTTACTTAATGGAAATTCATTTTATTTAAGAAACTTTCTTTACATGACGCGTTTCGCTACCTTGTAGCTTCTTCGGATGTTTGGTGCTAACTAATTTTATTTAAATGTTAGATTGACAAATTATGTGTATAAAACTACTAAAACATTTAGGTAGTAGTAAGCTATAATAATTTAGAATGAACGTATTTTATATATACCTAAACATTTTAATAGTTTTATACACACAATTTGTCAATGTAACATTCAGATAAAATTAGTTAGCACCAAACATCCGAAGAAACTACAAGGTAGCGAAACGCGTCTTGTAAAGAAAATTTCTTAAATAAAGTGAAAATCTGACAAAATACTTTGTCTTTCATTAAGTGTAGGTTTGATATTCTAACAACAACATTATACATGCTTGTCAGCATTGTGACGCTAAATGAATGTATGAGTGTTAAGGTGGGTACTGACTTGAGCAAATCTACTCACACGAATTGCGTACGCACAAAAAAAAAGATGTACGCGCAAATATGTTTGTTCGCGAAAATTATTTGTTTCATTACATTCGTGCGCGCAAATTGTTGTTCCAGTGATTTTGTTGAATTGAGCGACACTTCATTATTCCACTCCATTTTGATTAACGTGTTTAGACGCACAACAATAAATAAATACAACTACGTCCAGACTGAGCGTTTTACGCACACGAAAACTCTTTGGTCTTCGCAGAAGACCGACAGCCGCCGGAACGTATTTGTGCGGGGAAAAAATTTACGGGCACATACATTCGTGGCAGTTGGCGCCGTACTCATCTGATCATTTTTATGCGCAAACCGTTCGTGCGCGTAAATTTGCTCAAGTCAGTACCCACCTTTAGAGTTAATTTAAAACGAAATTTATACTAACCTCGGTAGCATCACTATTTTCACTTGTGTCATCGAAAAAATACTCAATTGTTTTATTTTCGTTTTCTTCAGAATTACTAGAAATTACAAATTACTTGCGTTTTGCTTTTCGTCGCTTTCGAATAGGTAGGGATCTTCTCTAATACTTGAGAAATCAAGATCAGATCTAATTTCCAAATGCTTATCGACTTTTGTGAAAGGAAATACAGCCAGAGGCACTTGACAGGGATTCTCAAATTTGATCACATCACTGATGCCATTACTGTTCGATTTATTCACATTAAGTTTTTTGAAATTTGTTTCTGCATTAAATATCACAGAATTCGGTTCGTTGGGTTTCAGTATATATTGGGATATTACGTTTACTTTTTCTGTGACTGGCTGTTCAAAAATAATTGGAAGGTCAAGATCGGATCCAATAGATAAATGCTCAACGGCTTCTTTGGGAGGAACTATAATTACAGGTAATTGAATGTTACTCTCTGTTTTGGGCATATTGTTGATATCATTATTGTTTGGTTCATTACATTTTAGTTTTTTTATATTTCTTTCAGTGGGGTACAGAGATTTTTTTATTGGTTTTTATTGATGTCCATTGAGATAATCCGCTTGTAAGAACTGTATTGTAAACGTTTTTATTTGACTTATTTGTTTTTTTCTCAGATTCTTTTTCCTCTTCACGTGACGTGAATGTTTTTAACAAAAACATTTGGCTATTATTTTCTTTGCTAAATTCGCTCTTAGACTTAATATCTGTTTCAGACTGTAAACTCTTTAGGTCCTCATCATAAAATTTATAATCATTTCTGGAAGAAGGCACATCACATTTGAAAGAATATCTTGAACTTTTATTGCCAATGGGAAATTATTTAGGGTATAAGAGTTTCATTTTGAAGTTCGAAAATGTAAATTTTTATTTTCATGATAAAATCTGTAAAGAGAGGGCTTTAATTTGAACCCCACTTACATTTACTGTAGTATATTTCCGTAAGTCAGCTGGTTCGTTTGTTATCCAATGCACGGTCTCATGCAGCCGTTACTTCATAAATGAAAGACTTTGATTTCACTAAACAGTTTAAACATTTATTATTATTACTTTAAATTATCGATATTTTTCACACTATTGGTTATCACTCTGGTACTTGACACAAGTCGTAATTTTCTGGTGTCACGAGATGTTATTACTTTCTACAAAATTATACATAAACAAACATTGGGGCTATTCCCACTCTGGTACACATAATTTGTGTTACTTGACAAGATTTACAGAACTACATATGTCTGAATAGAAAATATTGGGATAATTTCCCACACTAACTTCTGAGAAAAACACTGGGATAATTTCCCACACTGTCACACCTAATTTGTGTTACTTGACAAATTTACAGAACTATGTCTGGGAGAAATAAAATAACTTTTAGCTTAGCTAGACATTTTGTCTACTGAACTTTCGCGTTCATGCCGCATCACGGGATTTCGCCAAACTTTTTTAAAATGGGATCACTTTGAGAAGAAGAAAATACATATTTGTAATCTACGACCCAAGTAACCCTCATATACTAAGTTGCGTTAAAATTGTATCACAAATGTTTTTAACCGCAATATTGGGTCCGCCATTTTTTTAAACTGGTTTAAAATATTAAAAAAGAGGCGAAACATTTGTTAAAACAATTTGTATATTAATTTTGAGACCACTATCAGTTTTCAATATGATTGACATATATGAAATACTCTTACCCCCTCTATTTCCACCCCCTAAGGGCAAAATTTTCGTAAATGCCTTAACACATGTTTATTTGCTCCAAGCAAAGAATTTGTCTACCAATTTTTATATATTTTTCTCTAGCTGTTGCATTCGAAACTTACCCCATCCATTTCTACCCCGTAGGGGTAAAATTTTCCAGGATATCAAAATACGTACTTTCTTATTTTAACATAGTTAGCTTGGTACCAATTTTCAGCTCTATACCCCCTCAAAATAGGCTACACCGCTTTTTTCAACCCCTAAGTGAATTTTGAAAAATGACGAAACATGTGTATTCTTATTTTATGAAAGGAACTAATATATCAATTTTTAGACCACCACCAGTTTTAGTTCCTGAGATACCGAAATTCCTATAAAAATTTCGACCCCCGTTTTTACCCCCTTAGGGGTTTATTTTCGAAAAAAAGTAGAATATAAAATAAAATTGACATATTTGGGCGTTTTCCTTAGAACTTGGTGGTTTTTAAAATTAAAAATAATTTAATTTTCAGGGATTGCTTTTACCGAGGGCGAGATTTTCAATATTATCCTTTCTTAGTGGACGTCTGGAGCCTAAACTAAAGCTGTTTGCAAAATTTTAGCTTATATGTTTGGTAGTTAGGACTGGGCCTTGATAAATCAGTGGTAGAAGTGTGTTTTTACCCCCTAGGGGTAAAATTTCAACACGAAAAAAATATAGTCTTAATGTAAAACAATAAAATAAAATTGACGTGTTTGGACGTATTCCTTAGACCTTAGTAGTTTTTAAAACCAAAAATAATAAATAATTTTTAGGGGTTGCTTTTACCCTCTCCGAGGGCGAGTGTTGCAATATCCTTTCTTGGTGGAAGTCTGGGGCCTATACTAAAGTTCTATGCAAAATTTCAGCTTCTATCTTTGGTAGTTAGGGCTGGACCTTGATAAATCAATGGTGGAAGTGTGTTTTTACCCCTTAGGGGTAAAATTCCAAGACGAAAAAAATATAGTCTTATGTAAAAAATTAAAATAAAATTGACGTGTTTTGGCGTTTTCCTTAGAACTTAGTAGTTTTAAAAATAAAAAATAACTTAATTTTAAGGGGTTGCTTTTACCCCCTTAGAGGGCGTGTTTTGCAATATCCTTTCTTAGTGGACGTCTACGGTGCAAAATAAAGCCGGGTGTGGAATTTCAACTTTTTGGCCTTAGTAGTTTTGGCTGGGCGTTGATGAATGAATGAGGGAGTCAATTTACAATTTTATATATTAGTATTGATATTGATATAAGGTGGTGTCAAAGCTAGAACCTAAATTACTAGGTACCGCTTTAGGGCTCCATATTTCCGTTAAAGGGTATGAAAGAAATTTATATGGGCACTACGGACACCCTGTATTTAACTAAAATATTAAGTCCGATATAATGCACAAACTATAGTTATAAAATATAAGTTTCTGAGCCACATGAGTTGCATTTTATTATGATTCACGTTATGCATGTCTAAACAATCAACAAATTTAGTCGGCACATCTAGTTAAGGTTTAGAACTTCATTTAGTCGAAGTTAAACGTCAAAATTGAAAAATAAAAAATGAATACTTTCACATAAAAGTGTCTCTCAATTTCAATGCAATACCAAAATTTTTAAAGCAGAATAATGTGGAGGTAAGTATAACTCACGTAACCTCATGCCGAAACAAAGTGTGAGAAATGTAGCTCACATGGCGTTTAACGTGTTTATGATTACCCAAAAAGTGATTACAAAAATTGGATTGTCTTACCTTCGTCGGTCTTACTTAAAGACAGAATTTTCATAGTTCTTTGCGACATAACTATTTACAGGTGTTTCACAGACCTAATCTTTTAAACGAATATTAACGTACCCTAATAAATATCTATAAATAGAATCTCATTGTTGCCACATTTAGATGGCTCAGGTTGTAATGCACGAACTTAGCTTTACACATATACATTTTGTATATACGACTGGTTCGACAGAGCCACGGTAGACTTTTTGCCGAACTAAAATTATTATATTTCATACCAACCTGAGCCACTTTTGGAGGGAAAAATTGACGGATAAAAGCTGTTTAGACAGATGTCAGGCGAGTGAAATAAAAGATCAGGATTGGGTAAAAATGGATCAACCTTTAACACGTATTGATTTTTTTAGCATATTGTCATAGTTATGTTATCATGGATTATTTTATTAATTATTTTTAAAATCGCACTGTATTGATATAAAGATTAGACTCTGTTATTCGGTGGACTTGGTGACGACATTGAAGGTCAGCTTGGTTTTGTTTAACTTTATTGAGTAAGTCAAGGTATGCTGACCTAGCAATGCACCGATCGTCGATAACTGGATGATCAAGTGATAGGTAGTCGTTCTGAAGATGTCGAGATAAGACATAATGTGCCCGTTGGTCGGGAGAAGAGCCGCCCTTACAGAGAAGATGTAAGAGAAGTAAATTAGTAAGTATCTCATTTTATTTATTTAAAGCCAAACTTTATTTTATTGCTATTATTGTTGATTAATTATTAAATACTATTTTTTATAACCTGCTTTAACTTCATTCCCTCCATACGATCCCAGAGACTATTACTTAGTCTCAGTCGCAACAACCCCCGTTGTGATATATGGTGGAGGCGCCGTTTTTACTCTCGATATACAATAAATTATAACCTTTTTGGAGCAAAAATTAAATAATCTTTAATAAATTTTGTCCATTGTGTAGAGAGTAGGCATAAAAATTCTTTAAGTTTAGATAAAGATTTGAGTCAATCATATAAAATTTTACGATCAAACGAACTTACCTGAAGTTCGATCGAAATTATATGAGGCATCCAGTCCAAAGATGTTTTACCACGTAGTCCGCCTCTGTGTACTACTAGCCACAAGGTTTTAAAGATAATCTTCAGCCCCACCCCTCGACTACCTGCGTGCTCGCTGCATCCGTTTCTGTCGTCATTAAGTTTGAATAAGTCGTATTCAATTCATTCCAATGGGTAGTAGGGTTGGGAGGGAAGTTAACATCTTTGGACTGGATGCCTCATATAATTTCGATCGAACTTCAGGTAAGTTCGTTTGATCGTAAAATTATATTTCGGCATCCAGTCCAAAGATATTTTACCACGTAGGATGTTTAAAGATTTTGTGGGAAGTGAATTGAATGCAAAATGCCTTAATATGTCTTTATTATATTGTCAAAGAACTTGAACATTAATAGGTTTGTTACATATAATCAAGATAGGATAACCACTAAAAAATCTCTACCAATAAAATATTAAGGCATTAACCTTAGAACAAAAGTGTGTTAACTATAAAGTAACTAGGAGCTAAAAACGCTCAGAGCAAACTCGTCATTATTAATTAGAGGTCTGTTATAGAACCTAGCAAAAGTTGCTGAATTTTTGCTCCAACCTGCCGAATCCTTAATTAAATCTATTGATATTCCGCTTCCTTTGGCAGCTGAAGTTGAGGCATGCCTACATGAATGTGATTTAAAAATTTCGGAGTCAACCCCTGCCAAGTTTAGTGTAGATTTTACCCAACGACTAAGCGTTTGTTTGGAAGCGACGCGATGGGGTTTTTGAAAAGTTATAAACAATTTGTCAGCGTTGGGGTTTCTTAATTTCTCTGTTTCCACTATGTATTTATGTAAGCAGGAAACTACGCACAAATTTGGTTTGTCTTTAAATTTGGGAATACATGTGCAAGGTTGTTTGGTTTTAATGCTTGATGTCTTTATTCTGTCCTATATAAATATTCGTAAGCCATCATTGTAGGGATTTATATTAGATATTTTTATAAGCGATATTGTTTGTAACCTTGGCCCGAAGCTAATGTAAGAAGTGTGGCTAATTTAAAAGACAACAACTTTAAAGTGTTTGCCTCGAAATGCGAAGATGCGAAAATCCACAGGTTACGCTTTTCGCACCACTGCCATATTGATCTAGATAGATCATTAAGGTGTTTCAACTGTACACTCCCCATTCGATTCACACAAGCAACTGCAGTCGTGTTATCGCATCTAATGAGTACATTGCAGATTTTAAGATTTTTAGCAAAACATTTTAACCCTAAAAATATAGGTTGCAATTCCAAAAAATGTATGTGATTTTGTTTTTCCTCTACTGACCACCAGCCATGTGTTTTTTCATTTTTACAACAGGCACCCCAGCCCGTAAGAGAGGAATCTGTAAAGATCTCTGTTTAAAATGAATCCTGTTTAATATCATTATAAGGTGTGCTGATGTTATCCAGCCACCAAAACAAATCTGAGTTTAATGAAAGAATAATTTTTGCGTCAAAATTCATATTATTTTTACGAAGTGCGATTAGTTTTTGCCTTTCAAGGTTTTTTGTATATAAAAACCCATATTTAACAGCAGGACATACAGAGATCAATAATCCTATGAACCGAGACAATTCACGAATTTTAAACTTTTTATGATTTATGAAAAAACGAATCCATTTAAGAATTTTGTTTCGTTTCTCGCTTGGAAGTTCTATTCTTAAGGAATCCGTATGAAAAATAAAGCCTAAAAATTTGCAAACTTTTGATGGGATAAGAGCGCTTTTCTCCATATTTACTATAAAGCCTAACGACTGGAGAATTTTTACGACTAAGGCCGTTTTCTCTTTGGCATCTAGGAAGGTTTCACCAAAAATCAAAAAATCATCTAGATAATTGACACATATAATGTCTTTTGACCTAAGGTGTTCTAAAACTGGCCTGAGAATTTTTGTAAAGGCGTGAGGGGCAGAGGAAAACCCAAAAGGAAGACACGTGAACTCGTACATCTGATTTTTGAAGGAAAATCTTAAAAATTTTCGATATTGTGTTGCTACTGGAACTAAAAAGTAAGCATCCAGAAACCAGTCTTTCTGAATTAATCT
Source organism: Philopedon plagiatum (assembly GCA_963971165.1). Taxonomy (NCBI): domain Eukaryota; kingdom Metazoa; phylum Arthropoda; class Insecta; order Coleoptera; family Curculionidae; genus Philopedon; species Philopedon plagiatum. The sequence continues at coordinate 45,788,126 of OZ020193.1, read as the reverse complement.
AAGTACAGTTCTTGTGTCTTCCAGTTTAAAGTGTGGAGGCTTCATATATTCATTAAACTGTTTTAAATTAAGAATAAACCTCTTTTTCCCATTTGATTTTTCGGCTAAGAAACATTTTGATAAAAATTGATCGTGTCGTGGCTTGCACTTCACGATAGCACCCTGTTTTATTAGCTTAGCAATTTCCTGGGAAACATTTTGCATATCATTTTTAGAGAGCCGAAAAGATTTTGGCGGTTTATTTTGTACAGGAGGTTTGATTAAGGGTATAGTATACCCTTTAATCCATTTTAAAATTATTTTATTGGATGTTATATTCGTCCACTTTCCATAAAACTGAGAAAGTCTGCCGGAAAACTTAATCAAATTTACCTTTTCTACTTCCTTCCCTTGTATTGGTTCTTGTATAACTCCTTCGAGGTTCGCCCTTTGTACGATCTCGCCTCCCTCGAGTGACAGATCGGGCGGTACCGGTTTAAACCGGAGTCTGATTGACCTTTTCCTGACTCCCCCCCTTTTTTCCCGATTTATTATATGCTCTTGATGTAGATTTATAGCCTGATGTAGAAGGCAAAGATTTCAATTCTTTACTCGCGGCTTGCATTGATTTTGCCGTCTTTACCATTTCACAGAGATCGGGACCAAAGAGGAGATTAGATGGAGGGCATTTTTCTAGTAATTCTTTTGTATCTTTGTTCATGTATGGAAAGATGAAACTTCGACGTGCCATTGTAAGATCGAAAAAGAGGCTTATAAAAATGCGCCCTGCGTCAGATAAACTAGGAAGCAATGTGTCTTTGCACGCAGATGGTAAGGTATCGCAATCTTTTAAAATAGTATCGATGCTTTTGCCTAAGGCTGTCAATCCGGTTCCCAACTGTGTCTGAAATTTAGCATATGCTTCATCCCTCTTTTGTATATTTAGTGGAATAATATTTTTTGATTCCGGATTTAATGACGGAGGCGTCAGCAAACTACAATTAGCAGGAGTTTTATATTTGTTTAAGATATTGCTGAAATCGTTTTCAGAGATACCATGCGTAAGTAAATGTGTCCAACGTGCTGATAGGGCTGAATGCAGGGTTGGCGAATCTTCATTTTAAACTCCAGGATCCTCCCCTAATATCTCCAGTATATCCTCTGGAAGTTGTACGTCATTATGAATGACTAATTCCTCCTGTACCGATATATCATTATTTATTGTAGAGGCCATACCGCACGGGCTATGGGCGACTCTAAATTCACTGGCTGCCGAGACGCCGCACAGACGTTCGTATTAAAAATCTAGCTTGACAAAAGGTAAAATTTCTTGAACTTTAAAACAACATATATTTTACCTTATTATGGTCATAAATAGTTGTGTATCTATAAAGTACAACCTGTTTTAGAAATAACATAATAGAGTCTACGCAAAATCAGGCAGAAGTCTCTGTTACCGTGATCCTTTGTATCCCGATGGCACCCGTCTTCATTTGTGTTCGGAACTACAGTCTCTGTACGGGTAAAATTTTATCTAATAAATAAGTGAGTTTGGCAGAGTAAATTACAGGTATTTCCCTTGGTTTTAATATATTTTTTTGTATTTTATTATTATTGTTGTCTTCTTTGGTTGACGTAATTAAAGGACCAAATTTCTTTAAATTGTTCGATTTCTAATTGAAATAGCAGGCCCGCAATTGCAAAGGCCGCCGAAGGCCGTTGTAACGTTATTTTCAGCGGTTAGTTTACCTCTTTGGGTGTTTAATACCTCTTTGGGTGTTTAATTTTAACTATTTTATAACCATGTTCAACCATATTTTTTTGTAATAATTTTTTCAGTGATGTTGGAATTCCAAGAAGAAAAGTGTTTGAGGTTTGGCGAAATGCCCCTAACATTTCAAGAAACTAGAGTGTGTGTATGATTATAATATAATGACTAAAAGTGGTGTGGAGGATCCTGATGGAAACATTCACGAGCTAGTGCGAAAAAAAAATGTCAATTTTGTAAAAAAAAATCGTTTGCACTAAATATTTATGAGGAAATATACAAATAGCAGCCATTTTTTATTGTTATTTTCCCAGAAAAAACATAGAAATAATTTTGTCAAATCAGATTAGTTATCGGAACCACTGTGCGCCGGTGCGAAAAAAGAATGAATCAAGTTTTACGCAATTAACGAAGACCACTGGTAAATAAGGGCATTAATGTGTTGTATTTTTAACATAATAGCCAGTGACAATTTTCTTTTCAATTTCAGAAGTTTGTTTTAAAATTAGATATTTCTTAAATAACTAACTATTAAACATATCAACATTTTATTATTATTGCTTACGTTTATAGAAATACTAAATATTATTAGACGTAATTGTTATACGTCCAGGGTAGGTTGCCACCTATCTGAACTATAGGGGGGTTCCAGCCTCCTATAAACAGAAGCGGTAAGGTGGTAAATTTTACGGAATGCTAGGCCAGCCGCAAGTCGGGAGTGGTCGTGCGGTTCAAGTACAATAAACCGTAAAATATCAGGGCGCCAGTAACCTAAGAAAATACCCGATTCCGTCAGAGATTTAGTACCCGGTTACAAGGTACCTAAAGCTTACCAAATGTAGCAAAGTTCTTCATGTATTAGCCAAAAAAGAAATGCAGACATACTTTAGTTTAAATTGAATATTTAATTTGTTGCTTTAAGTTATAGGGCACATATGTACATCGCAAAAATATATAATTAGAACCAATAAAATCAATACAACTGTGACGAATTCCGATCGATAGGGAACCTTCGCAATATTATTGCCAATAAAGGTAAAGTTGTCCCTTATCCATCGCTTAATATTATATTCAATATAAAAAAAGAATAATCAGTAGTACCATTCGTGATCACGGCCGGTTTACATAGTACCTCAGTACCAATAATTAGAAATTACCAACATAGTTAGGCATGTACCCAAAATAAGCTAAATAATAAACTTAAATATGCCGCAGAACCCAAATGTCTTTTCCCTGTTTTTTTTTCTTTTTTTTAAATACCCATTAATTACTTTACTTTACACTATTATCGAATAATACACCTGACACAATCTAATAATATTACTCTTACCGAATTATGTAAATAAATAAATATTTAATTCGAACAATACACCCCTGTCTTTATATTTTAATTAGCACATTTTTAGCTTGGATAGTTAACTGCATTAATAAATTTTTGGGGAGCGCCACAATATACATTCGGGACAGTACAGACGGAAGTTACTTGGGTGCCTGGGATGTGTTCATCAGGCACAACAAAAGAAGGTAATATTTCCTCCGATGGTAGCAGCTACGGGAAGAACCAACAGCACACCACAGTCGACACCAAACACCATAGGAAGAAGGAGTGGGACTGTTACCAAAGATGAACCCCCACCAAGGTGGAACGCCTTTACAAGGTGAACTTCGGGAGAAAATAACCCCGGGGAAAACCACACTATCTTGTGTGGTTATCGAGTGGTTGGTATATGTGAAGCTGGAGGGTTAAAATTCACTGAAGTAGAGGGAGGTTTTAGAAGTAGATGGTGGTTGGTTTTCCCATTTGACTTCCACGCCGTTGACTTGGAAAATCTGCTCTTGGATCCAGCATTTCAAGCTGAGTAGTGCGTAAAACGACAAAACGAACCGAAACTCACACTACACTAATACTTTCTAGGCAATTTAACCCTTAAAACTGAAGGAGGCAAGAAAAATACCAATAGTTCCAGAAAGTAGCAGCAGCTCTCCTATCTCGAACGCGGTCAAGGAGAAAAATGGCCGATACACCGTTCCCTTCGTACGGTAGTACCTAGAAAGGTACAAATGCAATAGCGGGAAAATAATCTAATTGTGAATCACCAAAGAAGACCCATCGAGTAAAATTGAATCCACCAAAACATGCAGCATCCCCAAAAATAAACGTTTACATCAATATTTTCTTGAATGTCCCTATAAATAGCCGTCAATTAATTTTTTAAATTAACGATATTTTCAAATAAATGTCAAACATTACGGTAGCCATCCATCATACCGACAGTAATATTGGAGGGGATAACAATTTTAGTATTCACCTTTGGAATGAACGAAGTCATTGAACCGATCCTAGACAGCCGTACTGAAAACTTAAACGCAGCCAAAAGAAACGTTTAACAAAATCATGTCGATTCTTGGAATTGATCATCTATTGATTTTTCAGGCGTCGCGTCGTCGCGGTACGAAATCTGCCGGCGCAGGATCTGGTCGTACGAACTGCAGTATTCCTGTACTACCCAAGGCAGGAGTTTGCTTAGCCGGGCAATTTCAATACGATGGCGTGCTCTCCATATACGTGAAATGGCAGGACCGTAATGAATGCAAGAAATTCTTATTTAATTTTTAATACCCCAAAACTGCTAATCGTACAAATACGTCTAATCAAAAGCGTATAAAAAAAATATATTATCCTAATACATGTACCAATATGCAATATATACAATATATATAATAAATAACTCCGGGCAAATTTGGACCGTTACAAGGTATAAAAAATATTTTTTGTTATCAAAAGCTTACATAATTTTGCTTTATTTCAAGTTCATAATAAATCATAATAAATACTCCTGAGCCAGAGAATGGCAGGTACCAAGAATTTTATATTATTATACAATAATGGCATAAGGTTACCGAACTAGCACGCGTCTCATATTCGCTTGCTGCAAACTCATCCATATTATTTATATTTTATTTTTATGCATATTCAAAGGAATCATCAAAAACTAAATGAATAAAAAAGTGTCATACGTGCCAAGCCAGAGTAGTTTTTAAGCATGTCCAGAATTATTATCTAGTTAATCAAGGCATAACACAATTTTTATAGGCAAGAGATGATTGCCAAACTTATAATAAACTTACGTAAGAAAGTAAGAGTGTTACAAATCAAAATATATAGAGTTTTTATTAATTCGATGCAGCATTAAAGCATCGTGCCTACGTCCTTAAGTTAAATACACGAGTATATATTCATTATTCTAGAGTACAGAACGATTCATTTTAAGCACGGATAGAAAAGTTGCGAATTCATTTTTTTCAAAGAAGTTATAGGTATATATTTTGGGAAACAATAAGGCACACACAAAAAAGTGTTACGTAAAGGGTAGCTAGAGAATTAGCAATCAGCAATATAATGCTATAGCCCTACTGCAAAAAGTCATTTTCAGCTTAAACTTTATTGACAAAGGTATTTTGAAATAGTTTTTAAATGCAACAAATTTTGTGAAGAAGAGACAAATCAATGTCTTATGTTATTCAATACCCTGTGTGACATGTAGCCAGGGGAGTAGTTGTTTTGAGGATTTATGCAGCCCTACTGCAAAAAAGTCTTTTGCAGGTTAAACTTTACTGACAAGTAAGGTATTTTGAAATAGTTTTCAAGTGTAACAAATTTTATGAAGAAGAGACAAGTGAATGTCTTATGCTATTCAATACCCTGCGTGGCACATAGCCAGGGGAGTAGTTGTTTTAAGAATTTATGCATCTTGTCTTCATAAAAGTTGACGCTAGTGTTGGAGCACAGTGGTTAAGCAAATTGATTATATTTAGTTGTATAATATGTACCAGGCGAGATAAGCCTGAAGTTATATATTCCCTTAGGGAAGTTTTACAGATTTTTCAAGAGTTTCTGGTATTGGTAAATACGCATGAGCTAAAACTGCTCAAACATTTATACAGTTATTACTAATTATTGATAGCATGTAAAATATCGTCAAGTATTTTTTGAAAAATAATAGCACAAGGCAAACTTTTTTTTGTTTCGAAACTGCCTACTACCGCTCAGTAAATTGATATAATTAAAACTTTTTATATTCTAAAACATTTGAACTTTCACTAGGAAGTACCAACTTAGACTTTCAACTTTGTATTAAAGAGTTGCTTTTTTATTTGCTCTAGTATTAAAAATCTAGAAAATACTAGAAGTTAAATATTAAGGTGCACTCTAAGCCGTACACTAAAGATTCATTTTAAAAATTAGGCGAACGTTATAACTCAGTATACTTGGAGGTAGAAAAAGAGCAAACTGAAACTAAACAGTTGTTCTGTTATATGAGTGCTATGTTATTATTTTAAACATGCATGTATTATTTGAATTTACAAGAATTTGTAATTTAATTATTGATGTGCAAATTAAGCTTAGTTTATAGACTAGTTTAAATATTAGGGATTTTTAATATTAGATATACGTGTAAAGAGAAATGTATTTTCTCATTTTAATTTTGTAAATAACTAAAGCATGTAAAATTAGGACTATATATTCATAAGTTTTGATACGCACTCTCTTTATGTTTCATGAATCTGGACACAATCGCACAATGGCAGTGGAGATTGGGGATGAGCCAAATAACATGCACAACAACTTCCTACACCAAAGGAGAGCCAGAATATATCCATAATACCTAAACCTAAGCAAAAAGAAGCTGTTCCTCAACGTTACCACATCGCACCCAAGCTAAGAACAGGCAGTTACATCATACTACTAACTTCACGTTAGGTAACCTAACACCTAACACTATTTTGTATCTCGAAAATGCCCTAGGGCTCAGTAGAGATGACCTTATCAAAGCAAGCCGCGTCCAGCAGCGTCCATCTTGAATCATCTTGACTTTTGTAATTTTCTATTTAGTATAAAAACGTAATATTTTATAAGTTCATAAGACTGAACCTTCTATATGGCATTAAATGTGGATAAATAATGCAATATTTTAGAAAAGTTGAATAGTTAGAAAGTTATAATTAAATTGAGTAAATAAAGCAAAATAAAAAAGAAATAAATATTTTTCAATAATTATTAAATTAATCTTGTACGCAAATTTGAATTATGCTATAGGTAAGTCTGTTCAAGATTCTTTTGATCAAGACTAGATACAAATCTTTACAATTACTCATCAACTTATAAGTTTTATGAAAAATCGTAGTTTTTTTGTAAAAATTAACTTCTGGCGGCTTGACCAACATATTTGTATTGCCTAGTGATGGAAATTTTGTAAAGCTGTGGGTCCAGCTTTCGCGAACGAGGGGCATATGTCATAGTTATGTTATCATGGATTATTTTATTAATTATTTTTAAAATCACACTGTATTTATATAAAGATTATTTTGACGATAACGATGAATAGAGCCACTCTGTTATTCGGTGGACTTGGTGACGACATTTAAGGTCAGCTTGGTTTTGTTTAACTTTATTGAGTAAGTCAAGGTATGCTGACCTAGCAATGCACCGATCGTCGATAACTGGATGATAGAGTGATAGGTAGTCGTTCTGAAGATGTCGAGATAAGACATGTGCCCGTTTGTCGGGAGAAGAGCAGCCCTTACAGAGAAGATGTAAGAGAAGTAAATTAGTGTCTCATTTTATTTATTTAAAGCCAAACTTTATTTTATTGCTATTATTGTTGATTAATTATTAAATACTATTTTTTATAACCTGCTTTAACTTCATTCCCTCCATACGATTCCAGAGACTATTACTTAGTCTCAGTCGCAACAACCCCCGTTGTGACAATATGAATCCTTTATCATGCAAAAACAAACCTGAGCCAACAAATCTGGCTCAACATTGCACATACAGTTTACCATCGTAGGCTCAGCTTGGATACAGTTTTGATTGGGTTCGATTGATTGATATTAGATATTTATAAACAGATTTTGCTTTCAGCCGACTTCCTAAAAATTTGGAGGTCATCCATTCAAACAGTGGATATTTTTTAATTCAACGCCCAGCCAAAACTACCACAGCTAGAAAACTAAAATTTTGCATACAGCTTTATTTTGGACCTTGGACGTCACTAACACAAGGATATTGCAAAACTTGGCCTGTAAGGGGGTAAAACCAACCCCTAAAAATTAAATTATTTTTGTATCTCAAAAACCACCAAGTTCTAAGAAAAACGCCGAAACGCGTCAATTTGATTTTATTTCTTTACATGCTATACCAATTTTTAATGTTTGAGAAGGTAGTGCAAGGGGTGAAAACTACCCTGTATTAATGAGTGGTTGACATTTTTTACACCAAAACGTTAAACTATGGCATACATGTTGGTTTTAGGGCGTGAGAAAAACATAAAAACTAAATTTTGCCAAATTTAAATTTCAACGTGGTTAAAACAACTCCCTAAAAATGAAAATAATTCTTATCTCAAAAAGTATTTACCGTTTAAAAGGAAACTGTAAAACACGTCAAGTGTGGTAGTATACCTACCATTTTTATTTTATATTTGAGAAGGTAATTCAAGGGGTTGAAAACTGCCCAGTATTAAAAAGTGGTTGGAATTTCTTACACCAAAACGTTAAATTTTGGCATACATATTGTTTTTAGGACATGAGAAAAACATAAAAACAAAATTTTGTAAAATTTAAGTTTCAACGGGGTTGCAACAACCCCCTAAAAATGAAAATAATTTCTATCTCAAAAAGTACTTGCTATTTAAAAAAATTGTAAAACACGTAAATTTTATTTTATTTTGTACATAATATGTTTTTTTTATGTTTTTTTATGTGCACGAGGGTGAAAACTACCCAGTATTAAAAAGTGGTTGAAATTTCTTACACCAAAACGTTAAATTATGGCATACATATTGTGTTTAGGGCATGAGAAAAACAAAAACAAAATTTTGCAAAATTTAAATTTCAACGGGGTTGAAACAACCCCCTAAAAATGAAAATAATTTTTATCTTAAAAAGTATTTGATATTTTAAAAAACTTTAAAAGACGTCAATTTTAAAATATTAAAAAATAACAACAAAATTGTCTCAATCTTCACTAAATTTTTATTCATAAACGTGACAATTGTTTCGACACACAGTGTCTTCGTCGGATGGTTGGTATACCAAGTGAAAATGAAATAAAATGCAATACATTTTATTTAATTTACCTCCGAGAACCATCAGAAATAAATCAGTTTTATTTGTGAATCGTGCTACGAGGAACACGAACATGTGGAAAAAATTTTAAATAAGGCAATTTTCTATATACGTCCCACAGAAGGCTTATTAGTTCATCAACATTTAAAGGGAACATACCAATGTTCTTGGTGTTATAAAGAAACCGAAAAACAAGGTTTTTTCCCTTAATGAGGGTACCAAAGCTCAATGAAATAATTCAAGTTTGGCACACTCATAAAAAGGACCCATTGCTGTTGCTGCTGCTGATGCTAGTGATTGATCTACCCCATCTACCTCTACCCATTAATGTTAATTATTTTACCCTCAACAGTATATAAGAAAAATTATTTACCTATTTTTACTAATACCTAACCAGTCGTAGTTTCAAAGAAGAAAAAACAACAACAACTAATATGGAAACAGTACCCTCTACAATCATTGTTATGGTAAAGCCCCTTAACATGACCCTGGTAGTTATGGAACAAATATTTCAGTAAGTTTTTTTTATTTGATAAAAAAATACAAGTAATATAGTTTTTTCAAAAGTAATAAAATTTAAAAAAACCATTTAATATATATTTTATTGTTTTAATTTCTATTTTTTTTGGTTAATAATTTTAATAGTTTAAAAAATATATTCTTATTGAAAATAAAAACAAAAAAATCTATGCTTTAATATTCTAATTTAAAAAAAAATTGTTTTGTTTTTTAGATATGTAGTGCAACAAATTTCGCTAAATTAAAAAAAAAAACATTCTTATTTCAAATATTTTTGAAAACAAAAAAAATATTTTTTTATCTAAAATTTGTTTTTTATTATTTAAAAAAAATATTTTGTTTTCAGATATGGAGTGAAAGAAATTTCATTGAAAGGGGACAAATTATTTATTCACTCATCCTATTCGCCAAGAACCACATTTTTAAGAAAATTTGGGAATCTTCCAGTGCACTACTTTAGGGCCCGATTGGAAAACGATGAACAAATCCTTTTGTTTGAGAGAGCTGTAAAGAAGTTCTCTTTTAATTTGGAAGAAGACCTAGACTTCCTAGAGGCCAATTGGTAAAAAGGAAAAAACTTAAGTCTGCAGACATTAAACAATTACCCGGACCGCCATCAACTTCAACAGCAGCAGAAGCAAACAAGGAGCCTAGTGCCGATGCTACTCTTTCTGGAATGGTTGAAATAGATGAAGATGAAGATGATGACTTTTTACAATCTCACAACTTTTTTCTTCTTAAATTAGTTTATTTAAATAAAAAAAATAATAACAATTTCTTTGTATTTTTTTTAGTATATACAGGGTGGTGCAACCAAGATGGGGTGGACGATTGTGAGTAAACGGTGAGGAATTTCGAAAATTTTTTTTTTGGATATTATAGATAGTCAAACCCGCTATGTTTTAAAATTATAGCCATAATACAGGGTGGTCCGAAAAACTCGTGGCGAACCAAATTTGTGTTTGTTTAAATGGGACACTCTGTATATAATTGTTCCAATTGATTCTCCTGTTCGTTACGATCATTGTGATATAGGGTTTATTGGGTCTAAAACTTATAGTAAGGGAATGGGACGCGGTTAAAGTTGAAAAAATGCTCACAGTTCGGCTATTTTAAAAAAAAAATTGAAACAGGTATGGAAAAACCAAATATTCCATAAAACGTTACATATCCTTGAATACATTAATCGCTTGCAATTTGTTTAAAATTATTCACTGTTATACAGGGTGGTCAAGTTTTGCAAATACGCCCTGGACTCATTTTTTTTAAATGGAACACACTGTATATTTCATTTTCATCTTAAAGATAACATTGCTAGCTTTCAAAAAATACCATACATGATGCCTTTCTGACCAATAGTTTTTTAGTAAACTAGCCGTGAAACCAAGGTTTCTTCATTCTAATACGATTATACTGAATTTACGTTGTTGATTATTAAATATCTAATATTAGAAGGCCATGACACTATCATAAATGAAACAGGATTGACGAACTTGTCAAAGCTACTGCCGTACAATCCATTATTTACAAGTTAAGTGTAGGTGGCCCAATAATTATGAGGTAAGAAGACTGAGACCCGAAACTTTTACATGTTTATTAGAGATATTTCAAAAAACAGAAAATATTGTTTTCAGCAAATGTAAAGTAATTAATAAACCAGTTATAAACAAATTTTTTGAGAAACGAGTTGCCAGTATTGCTTGAAGATTTACGTTTCATGGTAAGGGGATCCTTATGGTTTGAACATGATGGAGCGCCCCCGCATTGCCATAGGAATGTAAGATATTTTGTCGATAAATTGGAAGACACATCGTTGGATTGGGCGAGGTGGACCAGGTAAGTGGTCAGCCAGACCACCCGACATAACACCACTAGATTTTTTCTATGGGGGCATGTTAAAGAAGAAGTCTATAAAGAGGTTCCAACCACAGTGAAAGATATGAAGGCGAGAATAAGAAACAGTTTTCGCAACGTTTCAGAACAGACTTTGAGAAAAGTGAAACTTTCATTTATGGATAGACTCGAAATGTGCCTTCAGCAAAATGGTGGTTTAGTTGAACACCTTATATGAGCTTTGTTAATAATTGTTTATATTAAATTAAGTTTACAAGTAAGTACATACCGAAGTAATTTTAAAAGATGTTCTGTTTTTGCTTAATTATTTTTTTTAAACTATTAATAATACTGATAACTGATTATCTTTGTTTATAACTGGTTTATTAATTACTTTACATTTCCTAAAAACAATATTTTCTGTTATTTGAAATATCTCTAATAAACATGTAAAAGTGTCGGGTCTCAGTCTTCTTACCTCATAATTATTGGGCCACCTACACTTAACTTGTAAATAGTGGATTGTGCGGCAGTAGCTTTAACAAGTTCGTCAATCCTGTTTCATTTATGATAGTGTCATGGCCTCCTAATATTAGATATTTAATAACAAACAACGTAAATTCAGTATAATCGTATTAGAATGAGGAAACCTTGGTTGGTGGCTAGTTTACTAAAAAACTGTTGGTCAGAAAGGCATCATGTATGGTATTTTTTGAAAGCTAGCAATGTTATCTTTAAGATGAAAATAAAATATACAGGGTGTTCCATTTAAAAAAAATGAGTCCAGGGCGTATTTGCAAAACTTGACCACCCTGTATAACAGTGGATAATTTTAAACAAATTTCAAGCGATTAATGTATTCAAGGATATGTAACGTTTTATGGAATATTTGGTTTTTCCATACCTGTTTCAAATTTTCTTTAGAAATGGCCGAACTGTGAGCATTTTTTCAATTTTAACCGCGTCCCATTCCCTTACTATAAGTTTTAGACCCAATAAACCCTATATCAAAATGATCGTAACGAACAGGAGAATCAATTGGAACAATTATATACAGGGTGTCCCATTTAAAAAAACACAAGTTTGGTTCGCCACGAGTTTTTCGGACCACCCTGTATTATGGCTATAATTTTAAAACATAGCGGGTTTGACTATCTATAATATCCAGAAAAAAAAATTTCGAAATTCCTCACCGTTTACTCACAATCGTCCACCCCATCTTGGTTGCACCACCCTGTACTTAGAATAATACTTATTAAATGTTCAACTTTCTTTTCTTTCTTTAACAGAAAGTTAAATAAAGTAAAGAAAAAACAACGATATATAGCAACTACTTTCACATTTTATCATTTAATAAAATGACGTTAAGAAGAAATTTTGTGTTTTATTCAAAAAAATGATAGATAAAAAAAACAAAAAAAATATTAACATTAATAATATAATTAAAGAATAAAAATAATATTACACATAAAATTATTTTTTACTTATTGTTTTTCTGTACAAAAATACATTTTCTCTAGCACATCCTAAACTAATATAACAATGTCGGTTACATTTATAATTTTTACAGTTGAAAAATTTTAATTGTCCTAAATATGGACAACCTAATTCTAACAAATCAATACATTCATTAGGAATTAATTTATTTAACCATACTTTTTTCTCTAAACCTTTAACAAAAATCGGTTTATCTTGTACAATATTTTTAATAGATAAAAATAAACTTTCATAAGGTAAATGTTTCGTAGTGTTATAATCATTCCATGACAGTCCGTTGATATTCTTGGTGGTCCATTCCATATGATTAAGTAGAGTGTCATTAAGCCATTGTAGTGGATACGGTAAGTTAATATGTTTATGAAAAACTTTTCCGTGTTTAATATTGATTATAGAGATTTCTTTACATATAAAATCACTATTTTTATATTGAAAACCTTGCACATCTATAATATACATTTTTTAAAGTCTATTTTCAAATAATTTTTACTGTACTTGTTAGTGGATTGTATTTGGCTAAGCGATCGTGTAAAATTAAACAATAGACAATAGTTTTTTCACTTTTTTATCAGTCTCAAATTCTATTCGAATATCCACTGCTCCTCCTTTCAGTATGTCTTCACTTTGTCGTGAACAATCCACAACTGCTAAAGGTGATTTGTTTTTAAAATTTTTAGGACTAACAAGGATCTGTGTTATGTTTATAATAGTACGATTTTTGAAATTGCGCATACATTTCATACAGAATGGCATATTTGTTATTATCGAAATTTAAATTTAAATTTTCATATGGAAACACTTCAGAGTTTAAATATACTTTCAGGTTTGTTAGGTTACAATGCTCGAAAGTGCTCATGTCTTGATCTATTTTATTTCTTTTATTTGTCTAAAATCCTATGAGCAAAAAACGATGTTTTTCCAGTTGATTGGAAGATTTGACCGCCCACGAGTGATTAGTGGTCTCTTGTAATTGAGGATACTCATGTAATTCCCAGCTTCTGAAAGCGATAGGTAGTTCATGATTGCTTTCAAATTGTTTAAATAAGCGTAATTTTTGATTGTCATTAACTGTCACATGAGGCATTTTCCATAACACTTTACTTAGCGTTACTTTATATAACTCCTTAAGATCGCTAATTTGCTTCATGCTGTTAAGATCGGTATTACCTCGTATTAATACTAATTCTTGACGTAGGTTCATATAAAGGCTAATTTTAAAAAAACTATACTAAAATCTTTTTAATTTACTAATTTTTTCTGTTCTATGCCTTTGCAGCTTTCTTATTTTTATTTTTTTTTTTAGTTTAAATCCTAAATAGGTTAAAAACTTCTTGTTTGTTGATGATAGTTCTTTCTGTTGTTTTCTTTTACTGAACAATTTTTTATCCGTCTGACGGTTTTTGTATTGGTAATAATCATATAACGGATTAATGTCAGGTAAATTAAATGAATTATGATTATATAAGAAAACCATTATTTGAATATTTTTTTTTTACTTTATAAAATGAGTTTGTTTTCAAATGTAATCTTATCGTAACGAGTTCTTCTCGAAAATTAACCAAGTGACCATCTTGATTGGTTATTTTAAGCATTATTTCATCGATATAGCGTGTATTTATTGGTAAATAAATTTCATTGGAGGGTGTTTCGTTTATTTTAAAGCCTGGAGATGAATTCGGATAGAACATATAAATCATGTGATCTGGTTGTCCATTACTATATGAATTAGACACTAAATTACATTGAATTTTTATACAATTAACCTTGAATATATCTACAGGATGTTCAGAAATATGTAATATATTGGGTTCCAGTACTTTATTGGAAAATCCCAATAGGCTTCCAATGGAATTTTTCTGTGTAAATTATATTTTCTGATTGCATATAATTTCACATTTTAACGTATTATGATTGGCACGTAATATAAGTTTCAATTTTGGGTTTCTCTCTGGTTCAATGTCATATTGAATATAATTACTGTTGATTTCTTCCTGTTCTAAGTTTATTATTGTAGGACTGTTGTCTTGAAACTGATGTTTAAAATATGTATTTAAATATTTCGATTATCATTAATTTCATAAGAACCTTCTGGTAATTCAACTTTTTGATTATTGTTACCAAAATAGAACATATTATTCGATTTGTCCACATTAGGAATATAATGGTAACTTTCAAAGTTTATCAATCCTAAAATGTATTCTTCATTTTCATTTAATATTATAGGTGGATATATTTTAGATATCAGACTTGACTCTCTGCCGGATAAGGTAAATGTGTAGGACATATGTTTTTTATTGTTTTCTGCTAAACCTTACTTGGGTAAAGACTCACGATAGAATAAAGAAAATATTATAAAACTTTTCTATTTATTTAATTACAAAACAGGTTTATAATAATTCAAAAATTCTAAACATAAATGACCACAGATTACAGAATTATATGATTGATTCGATGTATTGTTGTAAAAAATGTTACAATTAGCACCTGAGTTAAAATAAATTTGAATTTCCAGTGGTGGTTTTAAATTTCCAAAACTATCAAAATAGTAAGTATTATTTGCATATTTCTTGTAAGCTATCCAATGTGTGCCGGGTCCGGAAGAATTGTCCAAATTAATAATTCCTGTTTCATATTTATGAATGCTTTTCGGAAGAATATTCTTTATAAAAATTCCTCGAAAATGAGGTATTTTCAATTTTTTTGCATATTTGCCTAGATCTAAATTCGAAAGAGCACGTTCTGGTAAAACTAATGATTAATTGTATTTTTTCTTTCTGTTGGTTTCTTCTTGTTTGTTAAGGATGATAGTGACATTGTTGTTTTTTTTTGCTGTTGGTCTAAAAAAAGACCTAATCCAGTTTTATACGGTTTCAAATAGAGCCCCTTTCCCATAGTTCGAGTTTCCATGATGCGATTGTGACGTTTATTCTCTTCTAATTGTTGTTTTGCCGCTCTAGCGTCGTTTACAGCCTTCGCTATCCCTGCTGCACCCCCACAAGGCACGTAAACCGGCAAATATCGGTATCAAGGGTAAGATTCCACCGGATTTAGGAATCTGAATTATTCTTGGTAATTTAATTTTATTTTTATTGTTTTTGGTATTTTTTTTGGCTATTTTAAAAGCTGAGCTAATATCTTTAGGTTTTTCTTTTAAAATATTTTTTTAATCGTATTTATCACAGAATGAAAAGAGGTTAATTTATTTTCTCCGTAACGTTTTTTCGTTTTATTATTTATTTTTTTTTTGGTGTTTTTTCATCGTCTTCTTCCTCTTCTTAGCTTTTTTTCAATCTCCTATTATTGATTCTTTTCACCATTCTTTTTGGTTTTTTATAAGTAAGGTCCTATCTTTTAAGATGATCACTATAAACTAAAATAAGAACCAACACATATTTATATTTATGTATTATTTTTTCTTTTAATCATTTTTTAATTTTTTTAAAAACACATATCATTTTCTGTTCGTAGCCTTTTATTATCGTTATTTATGAGGTGAAGTTCCTCGTCATTTCTATTTTTATCTTCATTATTATTCAGTTTTCGTTTAAGGGTTTTTCTCCTTATATCAGTAGCAGCCGCACTAGGTTCATAATCCATTAAATTCTGTTGCATTTCCTTTTCTAACTGTTTTTTAGTAGCAGCACCAGCATTTAGTGACATTTTTTCTCTAATTTTTTTTTCATGGTAATTATCAGTAGGTTGCTTTTTATCGGTTGTTTTTCTTTTTTTGGGGGGATTTTTTCTAGATTTTTCTTTTACTTAGACTGTTTTTTCCATTTTATTAATATTTTCTAGAAGAAATGTCATTTTTTCTAAATAATTACGCATAACTTCAATACTGCGCTGCATTATAGTTACACTTTGTTTAAAATTTTTGTTCTTTAAGAACTGATAATTTTTATGGATTTTGTTGAATTTATTTATTAACTTTGAATCAGTAAAATCCCTTCCACCTCCACCACCACTACTCCCCATTCCAAGCTTAAGTTTGGTATACATTGCAGTTGATAAACCTAAAGCGACTAATTTTTCAGTCCAAGAAGCATTCGATGCACGTAATCTATCTAAAGCACTTTTAAATAGAATTTGATCGGCCTCATGACGAGTGGACAAATCTTGAGGATGTCATGTTGTTCACATGCCTCGTCCAATGGATTAATTCCCACTTCTCTTTTAACTTAGTTCCCGGACCACAAAAATTATAACCCGGTAAATGCAATTCAAATGGAAGTTTATTTGTCAAGGAATTAACAAGACCAGCTCCTGCCTTGATCTCTTTATGACTTAAGTAGTATCTCATGGTAAATCAAAAATCAAACAGAATGTATAATATATTAAAAGAGTATTCATTTATTTACAGGAATTATTAAAATCAATTAAAGGTATAAATTACTATGCATTTAATGACCGTAACGAAATTATGCAACCAACTCAAGCAAAACCGAATTCCATATTCATTTTCGACGATGTTGCATGTGATAAACAAGATGTTATTAGGGAATATTTTAGTATGGGAAGACACAATAATATTGATTGTTTCTATCTCTGTCAAACATATACGAAAATTCCGAAACATTTAATAACAGACAATGCTAATGTAATCCTATTATTTAAACAAGATGATTTAAATTTACGTCATGTCTTATAAAATTCCAAATATCGAACAAAGTTCGATATTATGGAATGTACATCAGTTTTGATTTCTCTCTGGCGCCTCATCCCCGGACACGTTTTTTTTTTTTGTTTTTTTTTTTTTTTTTTTTTTTGTTTTTTTTTACGTCAGGTCTTTTGAGAACTTTAAATATATATGTTCGTATTGTTGGAAGAAACCATTTGAATTTTTTTCCATTTTTAAAGATAATAATATTAATGATGGTCGATATCGATGTGGTTTTGATAGTTATATATACATTTAAAATGCTATAACTTGTTTATTATACTTTTAAGCATTGATTGTTATGTACGTTCGTCAAAAGACACAAAAAGAGAAGAAACGAAAAAAAAATGGTTACAGCAAAACGTAAGAAAAAAAAAGAACAAAGAGAAAAAAATGTTCGTAAAGTAAATAGATTGTTAAAACAGAAAATCATTTTAAAACGAAATGATATTAAAAACAAATTAAAATTATTAAAACATGATCAAGGAATGCATGAAAATTTATTTCAACCCATAACAAAACATCTTCAAAATATTGAGAAAAAATTAAAACCTAAGAATAAAATCACAAAAAATTTATCATCGTCCCCATTCCCATCACCTTTTATATCTTTAACTAAGAAAGAAGCCAAAGAGGAATTTTTAAGTATCGATGATAATAATGATAATTCTGATTATGAGCTTAGTGATAATGATAAAAAATCTGCATCATCAGAACCCACACCGTTAATAACATGAACTCCGCAGGAATTTAAACAAACACCTAGAGGAATAAAAAATTTTGTTACTCACCAAACTGCACCACGTGCAAAGAAGGAATTAAATTTCTCCACAGTCAATAAACCTTACAATCTTCGAAAACTTATTCTAAAGAAGCATGATGAGAAGCTACAAGAGACAGATGCTTGAAAACAGAAATAATATCAAGAGAAACTTAATAAAAGTATTAAAGAAAAATCATTAAGCGATTATTATGAACAGTGCGATAAAATATATTAAAAAATTTATTAATGATCCAAACCGTGTAAATTCAGATGGAAAATTTCGAGTTCAATTTGACAGAGATATTGAAAAAATTTCTATAGGTAGTAAACGAATTAACTTTGATGGACCTGATTTAGTAATAGCTGGAAAAAAATATAAGGGTACTACTGAACTTTGTGACCTGCTTTTTAATCAAAATGTTCCCACTGTATATACGGATGAAGATGTAAAAAATTATAGACAGATTTTGTTGAAATCAAACGCGCTGAAAAAACATTTTAATCCCAATAATGAATTAATAAGTAGTAAAAATGTTAAATATAAAAAACTAATTGAACCAATACTAAACAGATCGGGCTAAGATACATACTCGAAAACAGATAAAGAAGGTGAAGGAATGCCCATGAAAGTTTCCAACAATCCAAGCGATTACGTTCACTGGAATGATCCAAATGAGCTTGTTGAAAGACTACGATTGTTAATTGCTTCCGAGACAGCTGGCAATACAAGTCATACCAACGAAATAAATTCCATAATTGAAGAACTACGAGAAGCTAGTATTATAGAATAATTATTATTATTATTATGTCTGTAGTTAAACGACAAATTGTGGAAGAACTACACAAACCACCTAGAATAAATTTTAAACGTCGAAAAGTAATTATAAAATCCATTTTGGATTTAAGGCAAGCCGATCGTGTTGACATGAAGGAATATGAGAAGGAAAATAACGGTTATAAATATATTTTAGTGGTAACTAATTGTTTCTCTAAATATGTATGGACATATCCATTGAAAACAAAAACTGCTAAAGAAGTGGCTCAAGCACTGGAAAAAGTATTTAAAATTCAAAAACCGATTCATCTTTGTACTGATTCTGGTGGCGAATTTACTAGTAAAGAATGTCAAAATTTAATGAAAAAGTACAACGTAATTCATTATGTTGTCTATAGTGAAAAAAAGCCTCCATTGTGGAACGCGTAAATCGGACACTTAAAGGAATGATGTGGAAAGAGTTTCATATACAGGGATCATATAAGTGGTTAGACTTGTTAAAAAACATTGTAACTATTTATAACAATACAAAGCATAACACGATAAAATTAAAACTATCTGAGGTGACAGCAGCGAAACATGAAGAACTTCTACTGAAAACAGTCTATGATAGGATCAAATTAACATCCCAACCGAAATATAAAGTTGACGATCATGTACATATTTCGAAATTAAGAGGCGTATTTGACAAAAAATACAAGTCAAATTGGTCTACGGAAATTTTTACAAGAAGAAAAGTACAACTAACAAATCCAGTTACCTATTTATTGCAAGATGAAAATAAACAAGATATCAAAGGTGGATTTTACGAACTTCAACTGCAAAAGGTTACATATTCAGATATATACTTAGTGGAAAAAGTGTTAAAACGTAAAGGGAACAAAGTTTTTGTAAAATGGTTAGGATTTGATAATAAGATTAATAGTTGGATAGATAAATATAATATTAAGTAGGTATTTGTTAAAATTTTTTCTTTGTAATTACTAAATAAAAATACATTTTATAAATTTAATTTTTTGTTTTATTTATTTCCATAATCATAGATCGTATACTATTTCTACCATATACATAATTAATTAAACAAGTATCACAATATTTAAAAATAATTTTACTTTGATTTGCATAATAACTATTTATTATTTTTCTAACACTAGAATAACATCGTCTACATAAAAATGTGCGATCAATTATTTGCTCACTCTTATTTATAACTATTTTACATATCAATTACTAAATTTAAATAAAAAAATTATATAATTATTACTCAATGTAAATTACTAAATTTAAAAAATATAATTATTGTTAGATGTAAATTACTAAATCTAATTTTCATATTTTCCAATCCATGGTCGCATTTCACTCATGAATTCGGTGCTTATCTTCTGGTATTTTCATACATAATGCCAATTCATTTTTATGAAATCGGATAAATGATTCAGATAGAGTTTGGAATATGGAAATATTATCCCAATTAACCAACTATCTAAATTCATTAATAAAATATTCCGGTAATACTTGATATTGTGACAAATGATTCCAATTTAATTTGGTAAGAAATGTTCGTATAAAATCAAGAGTTAATATCTGCTTCTATTACCGCTATTTTATTTCACAGAATAAAGAATTTAATTTTAATAATTATCCTGCGTTGAAATATGCATGGCAAACTTACCGGAAACTTCGATAGTGGCTGATTCAGTTTTATTTTAATACTTGCAGGTATGAAGAGGTAAATTAAGGAAAAAAACAAAGGAGTGGAAATAAGGAAAATACCTATCTTCCTGGAAGATCATAAGTTTTCGAAGGACACTTTCTCTTGTCACAACTAATTTCTTTGTAGCCGGAGAACCGTTCCGATTTACACGAAATCCGAACGTTTTAACTACTACAAAGTCTTTTTACTGTACTAAACAAAAATTAATTCTTTGTTTTATGTACCCAAAAATGCGAGGTTGCCAATAACTACAAATTTGTTTTCCCTACACAAATTTGCCGAAACATACCCCGCACCCTGAAACATTGTTTTTCAGCTAAGATCCGGGATGAACCTCGGTAATTATTGCCAATGGCCAATGAAGTCCTCTAAAACCACCACTGTCCCAACATTAACCGATGGAGAATTCTCCGTCCACTTTCCTCTTATCTGCAGACTTGTCAGATATTCCAAACGCCACCGTTTCCAAAAATCTTGAACCATTCTATCTATTAACTGAAACCGGTCTAGACGGTTAATTTGAATATCTAACAAATTTTCAGCAGGTAAACCTTTAAGAGGCATTAGGGTCAGAAAATGGGCAGGCGTTAAGGCCTCGGGCGCAGACGCATCCGCTGACAGACCACACAAAGGTCTAGAATTTAGTATCGCCTCTATTTGAGTCAAAAGAGTTGAAAGTTCTTCATAAGTCAATAACTGCTCACCCACAACTCGATATAGGTGATTTTTTACCACCTTGACGTTACTTTCCCACAACCCGCCCTAGTGGGGCGCATGAGGCTTATTGAACCGCCACCCAACACCATCAAGCGCTAGCTCCGATAAAAGAGCATCTTTATAGGTCGCTGAATTAACTAATTCATTGATTTCCCGTAACACCCTTTTCGCTCCCACGAAATTAGTTCCCTGGTCCGAATACATCACCTTACATGGACCGCGCCTAGACAAAAATGTATTAAAGGCTTGCAAAAAATGTGCAGTAGATAGAGAACTTACCAACTCTAAATGAATAGCCTTAACACTCATACAAACGAATAGGCAACCGTAAGCCTTATGTACTTGTGCTGCTCTCCTTTTGCCTAAAGTAATGTTTATAGGCCCAAAATAATCAACGCCCGTATATAAAAAAAGGCTTGGCTTGAGAAACCCTTTGAGTAGGCAAATCTGCCATCAATGGCTTAACGCTTGCCGGCTTCATCCGGAATCATCTATTACACTTATGAATTCTATTACTAATTAAATTCCTACCATTCAAAATCCAATACCTTTGCCGCAGGACCGCCTCAAGCAAATGTGGCCCAGTGTGTAAATTAATCACGTGGCTAAAATCCACTAGTCTTTCCACAAGACGGTTCTTCGCAGGCAATATTATTGGATGTTTTTGTGAAAACGAAAGGGAAGAATTTGTTAGCCGACCACCCACTCTTAATAGTCCGTCATGCAGGAATGGCTTTAATTTCCAAAGCTTAGAAGAGCACCGTTTACCTCTTGATAATAATTTTATATCATTGTCAAAATGTTTTATTTGAACCAATTTAATTAAACTTACTTCTGCCTTGTGCAAATCGTTAACAGAGAGATAATTTTTTATCGGGAGAAATTTTAAAAATCTAAGTACCCATACTGTAACTCGTAATATTTTTGACCACGACGAACATCTAGAACTGGATGACCTTTTTCTTCATCTGTCATCATCAAAACATTTTCGATAATTTCCGAATTTTGTTCATTTAAGCATGCATTTGAAAATCTTATTTGTTTAACTGGCCATTCGTCTTCTGCACGCTGCATCCACTCCGGACCCGATACCCATAATGGATGATTAATTAATTGTCTAGGAGTCAGTCCTCTAGACAAACAATCTGCGGGATTACCGATTCCTTCGATATGCCGCCACTGTGCATCTGGGATATTTTCTCTCATTTGATTTATCCGATTTGCTACAAAAATGTCTTTTACATATGGGGAATTCAACCAGTTCAAAACCGTAGAAGAATCCGAAAACGCAAATACCTTCGCAATAACCACCCTGGTGGTATAGGTATTTATGACATGTTTCACCAAACTTGATAAAAGAAGTGCCGCGCATAGTTCCAACCGTGGAATAGTTATTAATCTTAATGAACAAACCTTTGACTTCGCACAAACTAATCTAACTACAGGTCCATCCTCAGTAAAACCTTTTGTATAAACTACCGCACCGTAACCATCTTGACTTGCATCTGCGAATGCCAAAATTGCAACTGGAGTATTGTCTGTCACCCCGAGATGGCGCGGAACCTCAAACTTAAATATATCGTTCCACTCTAACTTCAAGGTTTTCCAAATGCGACATACCCTTTTAGGAGGTGGTGCGTCCCAGTCAAGTTTTAGTTTCCACAGTTCTTTAATAACCAGTTTTAAAAAGAGGATGAATGGAGATATAAGACCTATAGGGTGTGGCGTACTTTTAAGGGAAAACTTAGTTTTCCTCAGAAAGGTACCCACTTGCGTACGGCAGCTCTTCGTCGGTAGAACAGATGGTCATCGGCTAGGAACACTTACGCTTTTTAAAGGCGCCACTCAGTTTTTCATTTAATGGATTCGTTTTCAGAGCTTCTGAACTGAGAAACCAAGCTCTTTTAATCTAAGTTGGTAATAAATAAATAGACTACCCGAGATTAGCTTCAATCAATTTAATTAACGAATTGTGCCAAAGGAGGAACAAAAAAATATGTTTATAAATACCAAATAACATAGTTTAAAAATGCATTTGTTCTGATAAAAATAAATATAATGCAGTGAAGCCAAAATTCCCGAGTTATAGTAATATATACATAACCCCTATCTTTGGCCAAAGATTACCCCAATGTTATGTACATTTATGTACAAAAATATATTTAAAAGTCGCATGTGAATTCAATTTTAAAATAATCAGAAGGCTAGCTTACACAGGTAAATATGTAATATATGCAAAGAATGAATTTAAGAAATAAAGAGGATATCACGAAAGTTATAGTATAAAAAAAATTACGCAATTAAAAAAAATGGAATAGACTGGCCTTAGGTTCTGGTGGGAGCTTCTTCTTGTTGGTGGCTAAATGTTAGGCCGCCAATCCTGGTTACTACGGACAGATATTTCTCTGATAGTTTATGAGAAAAGTGGAGGAAAACGTGCTGTGAAACGTGGACACCTCTCTAGCGCCTCTCTAACACCCTATCTAACGCCTCTCTAAAATCCTATCCAGCACCTCTCTAAAACCCTGTAAATAATATTTACAATAACCAAAACGTTCGAAATCATTAAAGAAATTTAACAGCTTACCTCTGGGTTGAGGGGATTCGTCTTACTATGCACATGGCGAATAAGAAATTAAAACGGGACTTCTCCCAGGAAGAATAATCATGAATCGGCAAAAAGACATAATAATATGTATGTAAGTAATCAGACACTACTTCACATTACAATAATTGGTGCATAAAATAGCACTATAAAGGCAAAAAAACTTCAGTCAGAAAAATCATGACTCCTCACACGATTAGCAAAATCGGAGTGTCTCGAAAAACGCTGGTACGTCGATCTACGAGTACCACGCATGGGTACTAGACGACATCTCGTCTGCTTGGATGCATCCGGTAAAGATTTTTTGGAAGTTGGCGAATGCGCTGGATCATGGAAATTTACAAAAATATTAAGAACTAATAAGGGTAGTAGTGCTTAAAGATTTAACCGCTACACTGCCCCTCTCCAAAAGAAAAAAATTAAAGACTACAAAGTGGACTTTACATTTTTTAACATTCATATGCCATAATATGATATGTGAGGTAAATATTAACAGTTTACGATAATCTAATAATAAGAAATATAAGTAACCTTAGAACTTACGAAAAAATATACAAAAACTGCAGTGCACAAAATAGTGTTGTCAAAATTTTAGTATTGATAACTCTCGCGTATCACTCGCCCCCAGGGGAAATTACAGTCGGTAGGTCACTATCGGTAGGTCACAAATCAGGTAAGGTCACTAAATTGGTAAGTCCACTAACATCTGACAACTATTTGGATAGCACTATTACTACCAATACTCACTAATAATTACATATCAGCTAATTCAATCTATTTACAACTAAATCTATTTACAGCCTATAAGAATGTAGAAACATCACTTATAGTAGAAAAACCATCGGTTATAAGAAACTGAAATAACCTAAAATGCTTTAGTATTTAAAATTTCTCACGGTATATAAACCAAACTATTTAAGTTAATTACTAGAAAAATAGTACCGATAATTTTTAAGTGTCAAGCAGGGTCTAATGAAACTGAAGTTGCGGCAAGGTGCCCGCGTGCATCAGCCCATTACACTTGCACAAAATTTTGACACTGAACGACGCCAAGGCGAGGTGAGTTACGCTAAGGTATGCTTAGCGGAGTTTTGCCCTAGGCAAATACCTAAGCCAAAACGCAAAAAAAGATAAGGTAAGTAAATTGAAGATAAGGCACGGTAATTTTGACCAAGTTATAACATCAATCAAAATTTACTTTAGAAATTTTTAGGTAGAAAATAAAGGTAAGAACTTACGAGGAATGAGATCTTTGGGTATCTTCTATGTCCTCAGAATGTCCACGGTAAGGCAATAAATCTTTAACGTACCACTTGCCTACTTTAGAACCGTCTAGGTTTTTTAATTCATAGACCAAGGGAGATAATTTTTTAGAGACAAGAGATAAGATATGTTTAGGACTAAGTTTTGCAGCAAATTTGTTCGCAGCATTAGATAACATCTTGTTCGGACGCCATACTTTTTCACCTACATTAAAACAGACATCCCGTTTCCGGAGATTATAGGACTTAGAATTCCTTTCAAATGCAGAATGCAGTTTCTGGCGTATTTCTGCGAACAGATTACGAAACTCAGTTAAATTTTCGGCGTAGGTATTCCTATCACCAGGCAAAATTTCAGAAGATTGGTCTTGGGGAGGATGATCATAATAATCACCAGATAAAGGAACATGTCGCCCAAACATTAAATATGAAGGAGGAAAACCAGTTACTTCGTGAACTGCAGTATTAATAGCCTGCCTAATTTCAGCAATATGTAGATCCCAATCTTCATGTTTATCCACGTAACATCTGATAGCAGTAGTTATAGTTTTGTTGTTTCGTTCCACAAAATTGCATTGTGGTGAGTAAAACGGAGTAAACCACTGTTTCACGTGATATTTTTCACAGAGATTTTTAAGGTTATGACTAGAAAAATTGGTTGCGTTGTCACAGATAAGGATCTGAGGCACACCAAATATAAGAAAAATCTGATTTTCTAAGAGATCTACAATAAGATTAGACTTGGAATGTTTAAGAGGAAAAGTAAAAGTGTATTTCGAAAACCAATCAGCAGCTACTAGCAACCATTTATTGCCTCTTTTTGAGCGTGGAAAGGGACCAATAAAATCTAAAGAAATAATCTGACCAGGTAAGTCAACAATTTTTTCCTTCCCCATGGTACCAATCTTAGGTAAGTTTGAATGTTTCTGCGCACCGCACACCAAACATTTACGAATAAACTTTAAAATTTGTGACCTCATCTGAGGCCAATAGTACAATTCTTGAACACGAAACAAAGTCTTCCGAAAACCAAAATGTCCACTGGTTGGAGGATTATGACAATTTTCGATGACCTTATCCCTCTGAGGTTTTGGAATCAAGAGTTTCCATTCCTGTTTATTAAAAGAATAAGAGGAACGCCAAGGAATAAATTTTTGGACTAAGTCACCTTCAATCCGCCATTGAGGATACTTTTCAGGACTTTTACGAATATTGTCACGAAGAGAGATATACCAGGGATCAAGAGATGAGAAATCAACAGATAAGGAAGATACTTGTAGAGGCAGTGTTTGTGAGGTAGATGGACTGTCCATGTCCATATTATCTGGAAGAGAATAAGGTATACGACTTAAGGCATCTGGAACAATGTGCATTGAGCCTTTTCTATGCTGTAAATCAAAAGTGTGCTGCCTTAATCTAAGCAACCAGCGACTAAGTTTACCAGAGGGAGTTTTAAGATTATTAAGCCAAAGCAAACTGAAATGATCGGTGATTACGGTAAAACGCGTACCTTCTACCCAAGGTCTAAATTTTTCTATGCAGAATATAACTGCCAAACATTCCCGTTCGGTCACCGAATAATTTCTTTCTGCTCTGGACAAAGAACGGCTTGCATAAGCTATGACTTTTTCTTCTCCGTCTATAAACTGAGTCAACATTCCTCCAATACCAACATCGGAAGCGTCTGACTGAACATAAAATTTTTGACTGAAATCTGGTTGAGCTAGAATATGTGCACTTACTAATTTTTGCTTGATACACAAAAACGCGGCTTCAGCTTCGTCGTTCCAACTGATAACTTCTTTTTTCTTTTTGCCTTTAAGAAGTGAATTTAAGGGACTTACAAGGGACGAGAAATCTTTGATAAACCTGCGATACCATGAAAACATTCCTATGAAACGCTTAACTTCAGTCGAAGTGCGGGGACGTGGATAATTCAACATACAATCAACCTTACAAGGGTCGGTGGCTAAAGAATTATTTCCAACAATAAAACCTAGGTACTTTAAAGATGTCTTAAAAAATTGACATTTTTCAAGGTTAATAGTAAGGCCTGCATCCTTTAGTAAATTTTTTGCAGTTGTCAGTAACTCAATATGGTGCTCCCAAGTAGGAGAACAAAGTAAAATATCGTCTAGATAGGAGAATATATACGGTTCGTACTTAGGTCCAAAAATTGAATCTACCAACCTTTGTTGAGTTTGCGCAGCATTGCACAAGCCAAAATGAACTACCCTAAATGGAAAGTGTCCTCGACCAATTATAGAAAAAGCAGTTTTTTCTTTAGATGCGTCATCCAAAGGAATTTGCCAAAATGCTTTTCGCAGATCTATAGAGGAAATAAACTTGGCATTACGCAAGTTATTTAAGATACGATCTACGTGAGCCAAAGGAAAACTATCATGTTTAGTCAAGTTATTCAAAAAACGTCCATCAAAACAGAATCTATATTCACCGTTTGGTTTTTTAACTAATAAGGTTGGAGAACTCCAAGGACTTTGAGATTCTTCAACTACACCTAATTTAATCATAGAGTCTAACTCTTTGTTTAGAATTTCTTGCATGTACGGAGAAAGTAGATAAGGTTTCTTTTTAAAAGGGGGGTTATCTCCGATATCTATATTTAGTTTAATTTTATTTGTTCTCCCTAACTTATCGTTACTATCAATTTCTTTAAAGGAATCTAAAACTTTTTGAGCTTCTATTTTTTGAGTAGGAGATAAATCATCTACAGTGCAAAGTTTAGGAATACAAAATTTATTTATTATTGTAGAAGTAGTACTTATTTCTATTTCATTACTATGAATAAACCAACTATTATTTTTGAAATCCATTACTAAATTAAACTGTTTTGCAAAATCAATCCCAAAAATAAATGCATGCGTTACAGAAGGTACAATTAAAACTTTGATTATTTTACAACAATCATTAATAAAAATAGGCAAATCAGAGACACCAACAACTTTTTGCTGTGTACCGTCTGCTGTGCGAACATTAGAATCTACTACTGATTGAATCTTAATTTTTAATTTTTTCAAAATTTTTATTCCACTTGATCCAACAATAGAAGAGTTAGCTCCAGAATCTAATAAAACTGTGATAACTTGATCATAAAGACGAACTGAGATATAAGGTCTGTTATCATTAACTTTGTTAATAAATAGAGGTAGTATTTCCTTACTTGTTTTAGGTGTTTTGAAAAAATTAGAGACATATATAAGCCATTTGTTCCAATCAGATTTATCAAAATAGGACTTTGTAGTTAACTTTCCATCAAAGTACCGACCACGGGCAGTGCTTGATGGACTATTTAGTTTTTTGAACAATTTTTACAAGAATTAGTCTTGACATTGGGCTCGCCGCAGCGATAACAAAATATTTTTCTTTTTTCCGTACACGAATTATAGGTATGATTAGGTAACCGACAATTGAAACAAATAATTTTATTTTTAGATATAGATTGAGATTCCTTGTTATCCAAAGCATCAGAAGGTTTATCTACATTTTCTGATTTCTTAAATTTCCTATCAGCATTAGACGTATTTTGGTTATCAAAACGAGAAGATTTTTTATTAAAATTTTTATATGTACTTCGAGTGTCACGTTGTCGTGAACCACTTTGTTGGTCCGAATCCGATAAATAAAATAATTGAGGTAGTTTTTTAGAAGTAGTCTTGGAAGCTTCTTCCAATCTTTTACACAAAATAGATAATTCATTGACAGTATCAATTGAATGTAAGGCAAGTTGATTGATATATTCAGGTAATAAATTTTTTCGAATATATTTCACCTTAGTGACCTCCGCTGGAGACGTAGATAAGCGACCAAATAAGTTTTCTAAATGAGCCATAAAAATAGTTACTGATTCATTTCGCTTCTGTTTTCTCTGCCTTATTTGTTCCCAGACATCGTCGTCTGCATAAGGAGGTAAAAAATCTTTCTTTAAACGAGATACTAAAGAAGGCCAATCTGTAATACTAGATTTAATGCTACGGTACCATATAAACGCATCACCAACAAAAAATTCAACAGCTGAGTTAATTAATTCATTTTCTGAAACATCACGAGCCTGCGCAAGATCAGAAACTCTTTCTAAGAAGTAGAAAACACTTTTTGTATCCCCATTAAATTTAATTCCCCAAGAAGATATTGGTTGTTTACTGGCTGTACATGTGACAACAGGATTAACATTAACTATCGGTGGAGAGGTCTGAGTAAGATTATTTAAATTAGGAATGGATGAGGGCGACTCCTCTGAAACTTTTTCATCTAAATCTGACTCTACTTTAAGACACGTTGCATAAGATTCGTTACGAAATTTAATTGCATCGCCATCATCGGCTTCCGGAATTTTGATTCTTTTTATTCGGCCGCATAAATGAGCTAGTCTTGACTTAACGCGAAGGTAAGTACTATCGGTAGCACTTCCTTCAAAATCTGAAATAATATTTTCAATAGATGCAATACTTTTGTTTATTTCTGCTCGTTCGGTTCTAAAATCGGGTATATACGCTTCTATACAAATCTGACTTCCAGGTATCTGAATTTCTTTTTTTAAAAGTCTAGACAAAATTTTTCTTTTTTCTGTCACGTTACGGTCGGTATAAACAGACCTAATATTTAGTTCATAATCGAGTTCATAATCTAAAAGGTGATTAATTTGAAATTTATCAACTGTGGCAGCCATATTTAAAAATTTTTCTTTTCAGATAAGTATCCAAAAAACTTCTTAAAAATTTTTAATTAACGTTAGGAATTAAATAATTGAAGTATTTGTTATAAAAGACTACAAAAAACAAATTAAAAATATTTGGACAACCGGTATATAATTTTTAAAGTCAACCTGTATAGTTGCTTATGTAAAGATCACGTTTGAGACAACCTGTACGTAAATTAAAATTTGGTCAGGCAAAAGCAAGTTTTTTTTTCTTAGTTAACAATTGAAATCTGATATAACCGGTAACTGCTTAAAACTTTTTAATTATAAATCTTAAATACTGGATTTAATTTTGAAATAATGTTTTATTCTATTCAAATAAGATGCATTCGGTAAATAATATAAAATATTATTTTACTACAGTGTTCGTCAAGACGTATACATTTCCAACAAATATGCTTTTTTGTATCGGTAAAGGAATGCAAGAAAAAATGGTTTAGCCAAACAACTCAAGGACGCGACGCGACGTTCGCAGTTATCAATTCAGCAAATATCTAATTTTATTTGAAAATTAGGGGAATCAAAATTTTTATTAATAAATAATTGGCCAAAATATTAATCAATATTAAAATCTCTATAATTAATAAATGATATCATTCGTTTGTGTGTAGGTATGAGTATTTTTATAAGACAGAAAAAGACAGAAATAGAATCAGTAAAAATACATATTGCGAATAGTCAGTTTTTGGGGAAAATATAAAAATTTATGGATAAACAAGCCTGAAAGAAAATTTGAAAATTAAGAAAAAATGTTATGGGGTTTTGAAACTAATCTCAGTAGAAAAAATACAAAAAATAAAATCTAAGCGTAAGCACTCAAGCCCCACGCCTATGGGCGCTATTTTATGTGGCGTACTTTTAAGGGAAAACTTAGTTTTCCTCAGAAAGGTACCCACTTGCGTACGGCAGCTCTTCGTCGGTAGAACAGATGGTCATCGGCTAGGAACACTTACGCTTTTTAAAGGCGCCACTCAGTTTTTCATTTAATGGATTCGTTTTCAGAGCTTCTGAACTGAGAAACCAAGCTCTTTTAATCTAAGTTGGTAATAAAGAAATAGACTACCTGAGATTAGCTTCAATCAATTTAATTAGCGAATTGTGCCAAAGGATGAACAAAAAAATATGTTTATAAATACCAAATAACATAGTTTAAAAATGCATTTATTCTGATAAAAATAAATATAATGCAGTGAAGCCAAAATTCCCGAGTTATAGTAATATATACATAACCCCTATCTTTGGCCAAAGATTACTCCAATGTTATGTACATTTATGTACAAAAATATATTTAAAAGTCGCATGTGAATTCAATTTTAAAATAATCAGAAGGCTAGCTTACACAGGTAAATATGTAAAGAATGAATTTAAGAAATAAAGAGGATATCACGAAAGTTATAGTATAAAAAAAATTACGCAATTAAAAAAAATGGAATAGACTGGCCTTAGGTTCTGGTGGGAGCTTCTTCTTGTTGGTGGCTAAATGTTAGGCCGCCAATCCTGGTTACTACGGACAGCTATTTCTCTGATAGTTTATGAGAAAAGTGGAGGAAAACGTGCTGTGAAACGTGGACACCTCTCTAGCGCCTCTCTAACACCCTATCTAACGCCTCTCTAAAATCCTATCCAGCACCTCTCTAAAACCCTGTAAATAATATTTACAATAACCAAAACGTTCGAAATCATTAAAGAAATTTAACAGCTTACCTCTGGGTTGAGGGGATTCGTCTTACTATGCACATGGCGAATAAGAAATTAAAACGGGACTTCTCCCAGGAAGAATAATCATGAATCGGCAAAAAGACATAATAATATGTATGTAAGTAATCAGACACTACTTCACATTACAATAATTGGTGCATAAAATAGCACTATAAAGGCAAAAAAACTTCAGTCAGAAAAATCATGACTCCTCACACGATTAGCAAAATCGGAGTGTCTCGAAAAACGCTGGTACGTCGATCTACGAGTACCACGCATGGGTACTAGACGACATCTCGTCTGCTTGGATGCATCCGGTAAAGATTTTTTGGAAGTTGGCGAATGCGCTGGATCATGGAAATTTACAAAAATATTAAGAACTAATAAGGGTAGTAGTGGTTAAAGATTTAACCGCTACAAGGGTCATAACACCGTGCAACCGCTGAAAGAATAGACCGCTTTGTACAGGTTTCATTTGGAACCTCGAGCTTAAAACTAAAAATATCCTTTTCCGGATTCCATTGCATCCCTAAAATTTTTGTATCGGTTTTAAAGGCTACATCTTTTGATAAGCGTTTATTAACCGGTATTTTAGACAATAAAGTTGGAGAATTAGTCGAAAATTTAGTCAATTCGAATGCTCCCGCCGCGAACAGTTGAACTGATTCTTGATAAAGCTGGTAAGCTTGATCTTCCGAGGTTATACTACAAATCAAATCATCCCTAGTTATACAGCTTGTAGCTAAGGGATACCGCTGCTTTTCATCGTTTACTAATTGTTGAATCACGCGCAACGCTAAGTCTGGCGATGGTTTGACACCAAAAGCAACCGCAGTAAGCTCATATGTTTCAATTTTTTCTTCTGGACTAAAACGCCATAGTAGTCTTTGAAAAGGCCAATGCTCTTTTATGACATTTATTTGCCGATACATTTGCCGAATATCCGCCGTTAATGCAATTTTAAAGAGCCGAAAATTTAATAAAAGTGTGCAAATATCCCGCTTGTAATTTAGGACCATTATATAAAATATCGTTCAAGGACACATCCGAGTCTGATGGGACGCTTGCGTCCAACACAACTCGAAGAGGAGTACTAGAACTTTCCGTTTTAACAACCACGTGGTGGGGTATATAATAAATTTAATCATTTGCCTCATCACATGGTAGAATTTGCATATGACCTTGTTTAATAAAGTCTTTCATAGCGTTATTATATTCTAACCGCAATTTTGGAAACTTTTCTAACCATTTCTCCAATGAAAATAACCGAAGCTGAACGTTTCTTTTTGAATCTCCTAAATTTTTTGGAGCGTGTTTAAAAGGCAACGCTACTCTAAAACTTATCACTATTATATGTTTTAGAGAATATTTTTTCTTTATCACTATTATCACTTTATCACTTTTTATTTCTTTATCAGTATTATCACTTTATCACTATTATCACTTTATCACTATTATATGTTTTAGAGAATATTTTTTCGCACTTTAATTCTTCAGCACTGGTCACCGATCGCTTTGGAACCTGTTCCAGTTCCCAAAATTTATTTAAAAGCCTTTCAAGACTTGAATCTTCCTGTTGAGTAAAAAAGTCACCTGCTCATTTTGACTAACAGCAGGCACTTGACCCATTATTACATAACCGAAGGCTGTTTCCACCGCAACAGGTGAACCAGAACCACTCACTAATCGCGTTTTCCCAACAATATAGGAAAATAATTCCGCCCCGATAATGCCGTCCATTTCACCGTGTTCCGAGTACCGCATATTCGCCAAAGGAATATTTCTCCATTCCGAACAACTGTGTGACTCAATAGGTACCTTGGGCAACTTATCCGTAATCTTGTCTACTAACAAGGCATCCACATTGAATTTATTTTCTTTATCGAACCGAGAACTGATTATCAACTCCGTTTTACCTTTCACCCCTTGTGAACTGTGACCTAAGCCCTGAATCGAAGAATGGGCTTTAGAAATAGTTAACCCCAATTTTTTGCAACGTTTTACCGTTAATAGATTTACTTGACTACCGCTGTCTAAAATAAACCTTGCCGTTGCATTTAACACTGGACTGTTTAATATATACACCTCCGCTGTGGATAATAAAACTGTCTTGCTATGTACATTATAATTTTCCGAAACCGTAGAACAGATCGACTGTTGCTCAACCACTTGTGATTTTGAGAATGCCGTTTCCTTTCTCTATCCGGTTTTCCCGTGTGAAGCAGAATATGATGTTTTTTAGAACATTCCGCGCATGTCCTGTCCGTAGGACATGACCTAACCCCATGATTTGGCGATAAACAATTATATCACCAATTATTATCCTTTACCGCCTCATATCGTCTTGATGACGAAAGCGCCTTAAATTTTTCACAGCGTCCCAAATAATGACCAACTTTCTTGCAAAATACACAAGGTGTAGGTTTTATTCTACTATAACCCCTAATCTGGCCAGAAAATAACTTTTAATTACGAGCTGGTGGCGGTAGTGCACTTAAAGGTTTATTTAAATTTAATATTTTGGACTGCTCTTTCACAAAATTAACAAGATCCCCGTAAGTAGGAATTCCTGAACCCCTTTTGAAATTACCAAAGGCTTTAATCGTCTCGTTATCTAATTTAGTACGTGCCTGATAAAATAAAATAAAATCCGCTAAATCCGGTAAACTTAATTTTTTCAGAGCACAAACCGCTACATCAAATCTTTCCAAAAATAAATTTAAATTTTTTGCTGATTCGTTAGTTAAACCTTTAATCATGATTTGATCCTAATAATTATTTGCTAAATATCGCTTATCTTGGTATCTATCAAGCAGTGCTTGCCAAATTATTCCATAATTATCACCAGTCGGTGCTACTCCGGAGCCCACACTTAACGACGGACCGCGTAAATGCCCTACCAAATAATTAACTTTCTCTGTATTATTTAAAGTAGGGTTTTCATGAATCAAACTTCTATAAATAGCATAGAATGTTTCCCATTGACGAATTTCACCTGCAAATTCGGGTAACTCAATTTTCAGTAAAGAAGGTAATACTCGGTTTGGATCGACCAGTGTACCGTCCGACGGCCTCCTACGAGTTACTTTTAATTTCGCCGCCGCTACCTGATTATATCAACACATTTCATTAATAGTGGAAAGAACCCTATAATCTGGGGTAAAGTCCTCTTTAATTTCAAACCCTATATCATTAATTTCATCGATCACCGTAATTAAAGAGCTCCTGGTTGATTCTAATGATGAATACAAAATTTCGAATTTATCTTTTTGTGATTGATTAGCAAGACCTTTTGACAAATCATACATATTCTGTATGATCAAAAACAAAGATTCTTTTTTCGAGGTCAATCTTGTAAATTTGCGTTCTCCTGTGGTACTCATTTTAATTAGAGAAAAGAACTGAAAAAAGGTAATAAAAGGAATATATTCCCTCTATAAATGCCGAAAAACAACCTTTCTAATTATCGCAATATAGTATACACGTCAAAACACAATTGAATGGATGATCCGGAATAATACAACACATGTATTTAAAGGCAACCCTTCTGTATATTATCCGTTTTATAAGTTCACATAAACCACCGACAGTATATCGAATTATAGTTACATACCACTTTGTAGGTAATAAAACCGTCTTTTATTAATTTCCGAAAATATTAATTTAGAAACCGAGAATAAAATATTAATTAAATTATTAAAAAATAATTAATTAGTTGTGACAATTAAATTACTCTGGTAAATGATGTTTACCAACCGCTGACAACACCGTCCGACAGCAACCCGATTGTTACAAAAAAGGAACCCAAGTTTTTATATTTATTGTTTACCGAAAACAACTAAAATATTTTACAAGTATTAAAATTTTATAAATATCCGTCTCGAATGGGAGTTACCGCTATTTTATTTCACAGAATAAAGAATTTAATTTTAATCATTATCCTGCGTTGAAATATGCATAGCAAACTTACCGGAAAACTTCAATAGTGGCTGATTCAGTTTTATTTTAATACTTGCAGGTATTAAGAGGTAAATTAAGGGAATAAGACAAAGGAGTGGAAATAAGGAAAATAAGGAAAATACCTATCTTCCTGGAAGACCATAAGTTTTCGAAGGACACTTTATCTTGTCACAACTAATTTTTTTGAAGCCGGAGAACCGTTCCGGTTTACACGAAATCCGAACGTTTTAACTGCTACAAAGTCTTTTTACTGTACTAAACAAAAATTAATTCTTTCTTCTATGTACCCAAAAATGCGAGGTTGCCAATAACTACAAATTTATTTTCCCTACACAAATTTGCCGAAACAGCTTCTTTGATATAATATCAAAATTGATGTGTGTTATAGCGTCGGTTGTTGCTGTCTTTTATAATCTCTTATAAAG
The DNA here is from genome assembly GCA_963971165.1 of Philopedon plagiatum. Classification (NCBI taxonomy): domain Eukaryota; kingdom Metazoa; phylum Arthropoda; class Insecta; order Coleoptera; family Curculionidae; genus Philopedon; species Philopedon plagiatum. The sequence continues at coordinate 45,752,106 of OZ020193.1, read as the reverse complement.
TTTGGTGCCAGTGTAACGCTTACCCACCTTAAAGAGAAAATATAACGCAAAGCCACTGCTGCCAAATGCTGTTAAAAATAATTCGCCCTAACCTGTTATCCTACAGATAACAATTGTGATCCAGGTACGCCCTGAGAAGGTTATCTACTTACAACTCTTACCTAATCGACCAAATCAAGCTGCTTGTAGGACACCTCCATACGCTAGCTCTATCTCAAGGGTAGGTTCTTTTAGTGACAGATGAGCGTTTAGCTTTTAAAGTCAAAATCGGTATTTTAGTCACAATAGAGGCGCCACCATAGTTTTACTTTCTAAAACTTTGGCTCTAAATGGTTGTCCGTTTAGCCTTTAATGTTGAAACAAAACCAGGAAAAGAAAACTAATATGTCAAGTCCGGTATTAAAAATTACGGGGTAAGCAAAACAAGTTAAATGCAAGCTCCTCTGAGACAAAAATAAGTTAGAGTTACTTACGTGACTTACAATAAATGATGAGTGATAAACTCATCCAGTAGGATTGGTCCGGCTTGGACTAACAAGGCCTGGTATTACGCTTGCATGTTGTCGACAATCCGCCCACGTTTACACGTCACCGGCTCTTTACATTCGTTCATACGCACCAAAGAAAAGGGTTATTAAAAGACTAAAACAAAATGTTCATATTTTATAGCCAATGATTGGTTTGAAGGACTCCGCCAGTACGGTTCAAGACATTGATTACCCCAATACGACTTTCCAAAATAAACGTACCTCGATAAGATACAGTCAGTATGGCATAAGCCAAATTAAAAATAGGGAATATTACTCCTTGGCAAAAATCAATGTCGGTAACCCCACGGGTAGGTAAAACTTAAAAAGCTACACTCAGCTGTCTGCAACAATCCAAGTTGCCTCTCAGTGCATGTTAACCATGGAGAAGGGTTCTCACTTTCCCTGCCAAACCTTGTCGTCGTGACGTGGACAGGATAAAGAAGCTTGTGCCAAAACGGACACCTAACAGGTCTCAAGGTCCTCGGAATAAAATTGTGGGTTCTACCATAAACTACTCCTGGTATGTTTAATCCATAAGTTCAAGTACTTTAACCCAGACTGAAAGCGTTTAATCCAAAAATTAGGTACTTTAACCCAATCATAAAAAGTTTAGCCCAATACTAAAACTTTAGTCCAACCCTAAAACCCTAAAAGAAAATACCCTATATAGATATAGGCTAAAACAAACCTTAGAACTAACTCAATCCATCTTGAATGTACATATTTACAACCCTAAATCTTATCTATACAATTTCGCCTACCTTAAGTTAATAAGGGTTTGATTGGGTTCAATCAAACCCAATCAAACCTTAGAACTAACTCAATCCATCTTGAATGTACATATTTACAACCCTAAATCTTATCTATACAAGTTCGCCTACCTTAAGTTAATAAGGGTTTTTCCGCACCGGGGGAAAACACATATTTATCGGCCTCCTGGCCAGGGAATGTATACCATCCAAATACTATACTAAAACATTCCAAAAGGGATGATTCCAAGAAATTATATTTGCCAATGTGGCATTTTCCAAAAAAACGAAAATTCACTTGGATTTGCCCATGTGCTCTCCTCTTGACGATGGCTGACGACGTAAACAAAAACAAAAAAAACAATGACACGTCATTTCCGCTTAAATCCCCAAGATACCCAAGAAAATATGGTTCCTTTAACCATAGGACCAACCATAACTCCCGACAACTAAAATTCCCCAAAAAATTCCGCTTGAAAATCCCAAAAAGGAAAACCGTCCATGTCAATGTCAACGTCCTGACATTGACCCAAATTTCGAACAGCTGCCTTATTTTGTCTCTACATTTCAAAATAAATACTTTTGAAAATGAAAGGCCTAATAACTGTTCAAAACAAATTTATCCCGAAAATTCAAGGCTAGACGACTAGCATTATATGCCAAGAAAAACTGTCATAAAATTCAAGCTATTTGACATGGAAAATAATCAAGAAAAACCACTTGAACAAACATCAAGTATCATATTAATCCTTCCCTTTTAGTAAGGGTTCCAGAAAATATAAGGTATCGTTTATTAAATTATTATCTATTTGCTAATTAAGGTTTCGAAAATCCCACAATAAAAATCTTTACTTACAAAATGAAGTCAAAAAAATGGTACTTTATTATAAACTCAAAGCTGCTGTTTTTCTGCCCGTAACATGTGTTCTTGAAAATAAATTATAAAACTTTCTGGAAGATTTGGAAACGCTGAAATTTCATTCCATATATCTTTACAAGCCATAGTTGATTTCGTGATATTGATACAAATATTATTACTTAAACTATTTCTGTTAGATTATTATCTCTTTACGAAAACATAAATATTTAGTAACTAAAATACTATTGCTAAAACTAGTCCTTTTATACTAATAAAAATCCTATCCGGTTATAACATCACTTCATCTTTGGAATACAAGGAGGGGGATCCGCTTACGTAATCTGCTAAATTAGGTGACACATCATAATTGGAAAAACATCTGGGATACAATGGACCACAGCTCCAACAATACAGATTTTCATTATATTCATACAACTGTCTTATATGTCTTCTATTACGTCCACACTGATGACAAAAACTATGCAAATCGCAAACCATTCTTTGTCCACATTTTTTATAAGTCACCCAAATAATAGCCGGCTCACGACATCCGCGAACAAAACGCATTTTGTGATTCTCCATTTTTTGAATTTCCATTTTATTTATAAAAAATATCTTCTCACTATAAAGTTTTAAATAACACTGAACTATTTTAAAAATATTTTTTAATCTTATTAATGTATTACTCCTAAAAATCCAATTATCTCGCATCGGAAAACGAGAACGACGGTAAGGATGGATTACAGCTCCAACAATACAGATTAGAGATCAGAGATCATTATATTCATAAAATTGTGTTATATGTCTTCTATTACGTCTACACTGATGACAAAAACTATGCAAATCGCAAACCATTCTTCGTCCACATTTTTGATAAGTCACCCAATTAATAGCCGGTTCACGACATCCGCGAACAAAACACATTTTTCGATTTTCCATTTTTTTTTGGCTATTTCTAATAAAAATATGTTCTCCCTATAAAGTTTTAAGTAACACTAAACAACAAAATAAATCATAGTCGGAAACAACAGTGAGATATAAAAAAGCAATATACAAAAGAAAATATATAATATCATTTTCTTTATGAATCAACTTTTGATATTTTTAAATATTATGTCACACAATTCTAGGAATTACATAATTATGATGATGACTCACCAAGTTCTCCAAATTATAAATTATTGCGTAACAAAAATAACTCTCCGAATTATTACATTACATTACTCACAAAAAAATTCTGGAGACATTTTTCAATGTGTGGGCAATAGCGCAGCCAAAAATCGAACATGTGGCAACAGTGCAGACTAAATTAGCCTCTTCAGGTGATAACGTCAACACCCCAAAACCACCCCTTAAAGAGTTCTTTCAAGGTTATTGCCACCGAAAACATATTTAGGCCCTTTTGACCTCTCTTGGTCTGCACAACCTCTGGCCGATGACGTCATTGACGATCAGTTATTTCAAGGCCATTGCCGAAGACATGAAGAAGTCGATAGCGGTCGGGGAGAAGTGGTTGGACTGCCCTCGGACCGCCTCAGGTACACTACTAGCGTATATCTTGACTATTTTTCCCATGGTCAAGTCTATGTCCCTGGCGTACTAAATTACAGCGATAATTCCCCTCAAGAATTACAGCGCTAATTCAATACAACATTGGTAATTATTATATTATTGTACTTATAGCGGAAACACATTTCCTAATTTTAATTATATTTTTATTATTACTTGTGTTCACTTTTATTTAAGTTAAATAAATTTGTTGTTGATGTTTTAATGGTTTATTTTAAAATATGAAATACGATTTTTCGGGAAATATACTCCGAATTCCAATCGTACATCAGAAACAACCAGATAATTCTGCATTCAAACGTGTTGTCTTAAGAAACCGCATTCGGTTATTTTCATTTTTGATTAAATTTCTAAAAAGCCCTCATTCCTAGAAGTCGGGCTCTTTCGGATTTAATCAAAAATGAAAATAAACTCATGAAGTTACCATACAATAGGCTTTGAAGCAAAATTATCGGTAATTTTGATGTAATTGTGGTATTACTTTCAATAAGTTTTCTGAAAATCTTAGTAAACCCAGTGTGAATTACTTTTATTTTTTGATTTAATGATGATTCGATTGATTGACCCTCACCTAGAACCTTTGTTTTTACAGATACACTAAAGGTGTATAAACACAAAAGTTGTTGGATTTTTCTTTAACCGCCAGAATATTTTTACAAAATATGGAAATGACAGTCGCAAGCTGTCAAACAATGCAAAATATAGTGAAACACTTTGTTTTAAATCACAAGCTATAATGATTTTACTTTTACACTAAATATTTTTTGGTGTAAAAATTTTGCACAAATACTTTTATTTTTAGCCAGTCTTTGTTGTTTAATAGTTCTGGAAATTGGGATTTTAGAACTTCGTATTCATTTCTTTTAGGTGGCTTCTTGTGTTTAATGTGATTTTCAAAAAAATCAATGGTAACTTTTTTCTGTTGATCTGTCCAAGGAACAAGTTTCCGACCTTTTTTCTTTTTATGTTTAAAATGCTATTTTATTCACTTGTCGAAGGAACTACTTTAAGTTGACTGCTTGGTGGTTCAAGGTTATCTATTATTGGCTCTTATGGTTCATCAATGTTATTATCTAAGAGATTTTCTTCCATATCTATGTTAATCTCGTCTAAAGATTTGCCTTTGTATTTATTTGCCCCTCCTTTTTCCATAACCATAAGTAACTTAGATATTTTTGCCGTTTGGTAGATGCCATCTGGCAATCTATATGAATTTCTGTGAACTCCCGACGTAATGTCCCATGAATGTCGCCAATTGTTCGATTTCCCCATCTGATAAAGTGAATAATTGGTGGTGAAAGGACTTTCGTAAACTCTTCATATTTGTGATCTGAGGAGGAAGTTAGGTATGTGTGCAAATATATTCTCTGTAACTCTCCTGAACGCTTTCTGTTAAGTAAAATAACTCTACAGTACACAGACTCAATTAGGGTGTTATAAGCATCAAAGCCTTGTTTTTGCTTAGTAAACCATCTTCATTTCTTTCAACTGCTCTTGTAGCGATTTCATTCTTATATTTCTCCAAATTTTTTAGAGCTTCCTCGGCAATTTTAACCAGGTGCTGTCTTAATAGTCTTCAAACACTAGCTAAGGGAATTATCGTCACCTTATTCCACTTGTTTAGATTTAAGTTACCTGCTGCGTGGGATGAAACCTCAAAACTCCAATTTTTTCAAAAATATGAATTAAAGTTTTGAGGTCTACTTCTACCGAAGCGCTAGTAACTGAAACATACGGAGCTTGTTTTTTATAGGCACAAGTGATTGCAATATCACAACACTGTTTTAATGAAGTACTAATATTCATTGCAAAAGTCGGCGACAGATAAACATCCTTTTCTGCATCATATTTAGCTACACATTTTGTGGCTTCGACAAACATATCAAAATATTTTGGGTGCAATGCGGAAAACAGTGTAGTTATAGACGTATCTAGTTTTCTCATTTCAATAAGTATTTTTGAAACGTCTCTCATCTTTCGCGAGGTGACATAAATAAAATGTTTTTTCCTGTGTGTTTTCAGGTATCTAGTTCTGTACCCCAGGGAAAAACTGTATTAAGTCACAATTTTACGTTTCCGAGTAAATGGCATTTGAATTTTTTTTAATACGATTTTATTCCATAAAAGCGACATTCTTAATTATATCTGTGCGAATATTTTTGGGTAACAAACCCAATCAATAATAATCAATAATAAAATTTTTAAAAAAGCACAAAACATTTAAAAAAAAATCTTTTAAAATTTTTTTTGGAGTCAATACAGTTTTGGCATAGATCGCTATGCAAATCTTGGAGGTAGTATTAAAAGTTGGGAGTTAATATATTTAGCATAAAAAAAAGAAAAAGACAGTTATTTATTAAACAATTTTTATTCGTCATTTACAGAGTCATCAACAGTTAGGTTTTTATAAAAATCGTGAAAAATTGAGGGAACCCATTTCAACAGATTTTGTAAATGTTCGTATTTTTTCCTTGAAATAGGTTTTTGTCCAGTTCTAACCCGAGACAAGCATTCTGGAAACACTACGCGTCGTCCATTTCGGTTTAAATCAATTTTGTGAAAGGTAGGTGAATGAAAATTCCTTTTATAGTAAAGCACTCCATTATCTTCAGATCTCACCTGAATATGAACAATATCTGAAATGCTCATGCCACTCTTTTCGCTATTCTTTTTGCGTTGGACAAATGGTGATGGTACAAACTTTTAAATTTTTTAAAGTCGTTTGCTTCCATATTGATGACTGTAAAAAGCCTTGAGCTACTAGCGATTCGGGCTAATTGTTGCCAGTCCCGTGGTGTCCCCAGTAGCACACCAATATTGGCAAAATATATTTACATATTGGCCCAACAAAGAAAAGTGGAGATTTGTTTTTAATGGTTTAATATATGTTTTCTATATTTTTCCTTCATTGGAAATAAATATTGATCCGATATGGATATTCAATATTTATCTAGAATTTAATATATATATATATATATATATATATATATATATATATATATATATATATATATATATATATATATATATATATATATATATATATATATATATATATATATATATATATATACATAGAAACCACCTTTAAGAAGCCAAAAATACCATGTTCTGCAGATGCTAGGAAGCCCACAGTGGTTTTAGGAAGCCCGGTTCAGGCTTCTTAAAAAATTAGCATGTATTAAGCACAACCATGCCATATATATACTACCACGCGAATTTCAGAAAATTTTGTGGGGCTTCATAAAATCGATACATTATCTCAAAACATGAACCTTTAGTTCAAACGACTTGCCAGTAGGGAGAGATTGACTTTAGCAGCATATGTACTTAATATATGACACCGATTTTAGCCAGCCCAGTATGTCTTGCGCATTACAAGAAGCCCTCTAAAACTGGCAACATTGTTTAGATCGCCGTTATTATATTCTTTTCTTGATTTTAATAATCGTTTAAATCTCTATGTGTTGGGTTATAGAGAGGAAAGAGAGAAAAGTTGAAAGGAATGATATGAGTTTTTCATAATAATGCTTTTTTACTTTAAAAGTAGTACACTTGTTTTTAAAGACCCGACATGAGTGGGAATATTCAAGCATATTGGACCTATGAAGGAAGTGACATACTGTAATTGTATACCGGGTGGCCAAAGAATATTATACAAATATTCTTCTACACTAGGAGAAAACTGTGAAAGATTTTCACTTTTTTATTTCAAAAATGCATGGCATGTTTCGTAGCACTGCTACTTCGTCAAATGCGACTAACAAACTTACAAATGAGAAATGTTCTTAAATAGTTTTGTACCTAATTTTGGTTATCTAATTAACACAATTTTACAGTGATATATTTTTATTCATGTGAATTTTATTGCTAATATTCATAACAAAAGTATTGACTAATAACACAACAAGAACAAATAAAACAACTTATTAAATTAAGTTTAATAATGGTGAATTGTTGGTCATTTAAGATTTGGTTTTTCTTTTTTAGGGCCAGTTTCATAATCAGACTTTAAAAGTTAAATTCGACTTTAAAAAATGTTGGTGTTTCATAATACTTGAGAGTCACTTTAAAGCCACTTTAAATTAAAGGCCCGATTTCCAGACTTTATCGAACTTAAAGTGCTATCTAACCTCAATCATTCAGTCATCTCAACATTTTGTTTTGTCTGTTTTCAAGTTTTACCAAACTTTCCACATTATGAACCGGTACCAAGGAATATCATCTTCAAGTTCAAGTTCATCTGATGAGGAAAATCCGGAAATATTTTTAAGGAGAAGAAAAATTTATAGAAAAAGAGAAAACAGATTCGATGGTTATGATGATGTTGATTTTTTCGACAGATTTCGTCTAAAAAAACCTACTGCTACATTCCTTTTTCAATTAATCGAAGATATGATTATATTGCCATCAAATAGGTAAGAATGATAATATTTTAAAAACAGTGGTATATGATATGCAGCAAAAATGTTTCAGGGGTGGAAGTATTTCCCCAATGGTCCAGTTTCTTCTTACACTACGCTACTACGCAACAGGGAGTTTCTTAATTGCAATGGGAGATTTTATGGGGGTTTCAAAACCTTCAGCAAGTCGAATAGTTAAAAGGGTATCGGAGGCAATTGCAACTTTAAGACCACGTTTCATTAGAATGTATGAAAATAACCGCGAAATGGCAAGAAGTGCTGCTGAGTTCTACCAATTAGCGAGTTTCCCTAGAGTGATTGGAGCGATAGACTGCACATTAATAAAAATAGAGTCACCAGGTGGAGATGATGCGGAAATATTTAGAAGCAGGAAGGGCTTTTTTGCATTGAACGTGCAGACAATTGCAGATGCCAATCTAAAAATTCGGAACATTGTCGCTCGCTGGCCAGGTTCCACGCATGACCAGACAATATTTAATAACTCACGAGTGAAAAGGGACTTTGAAAATGGAAGATATGGAAGATACACATTAATAGGAGATAGTGGATACTCAATCCAACCATACCTAATGACCAAACTCCAAGAAGTAAACACACCTGCTGAAAACTTGTATAATGAAAGCATAATAGGTACAAGAAATGTGGTCGAAAGGCAATATGGTGTTTGGAAACGTAGATTTTCAGTATTATCGACAGGAATTAGATTGAAATTAGAAACGGCAATGTCGGTGATTGTGGCAACTGCAGTCATTCACAATATAGCTGTCGAAATGAATGATGATTTCCCAGATGACTGGTTTGATGATCCGGTTGTGGAAGATATGGATGAAAATATTGTAGGGGAACTTCACGAAAATGCTGTACGTCCTGGTGCAAACATGGGAAGACATGTTAGGCAACTCATTATAAATGAACATTTTACTAGATTATAATAATACAAATAAAATGGTAATGTTCTATCAAAAATACTTTTATTTCAAAATAATAGTTCCTTCAAGAGCTTTCATATTCTCTATGACATGAATATAAAACAAGTAGGTAGATATAGAAATATTTATTTATATACAGTGAGGACATAAAGTATGAAATAAATTCATTATCTCAGAAACCTTTCATTTTCTGGAAAATGGCTCGGACCAATCAATTTTATTTTTATATTTTACATATCCCAAAAATATTTTTAACTATACAGGGTGGCCCAAAAAAGTAAAAGGGATGTCAACTTTGTTTTTTTAAATGGGACATCCTGTATATTATGCCATTATTGGATTGTGCGAACCATTCTAGACAATTTCCATATAACTCATCTTATACTTAACTACAGTTTTTGAGATTTTGCCGTGTGAAAAGTTACTTTTTCGAATTTTAACAGGGCGCAGCTTCTAAACGGTGCATCTTAGAACAAAACGGTGTTCATGTTCCTATCCTAGTTTTTGATTATGTATTCAAAACTATTAACTTCCGGTTCACCCGGAAATACAAGAATAATTACAATATCCGAGTTTGTGGTAACTTCCGATTTAACCGGAAGTTAATATTTTTGAATAGACAATCTAAAACCAAGATCGAAATATGGACACCGTTTTGCTCTAAAATGCACTGTTTAGATGCTACACCCTCTTGAACTTCAAAACAGTCACTTTTCTGATCGTAAAATCTCAAAAACTATTTGAGTTAAGTATAAGGTGTGTTATATCAAAAGGGTCTAGAATAGTCCGCAGAAATATGACATAATATACGGGATGTGCCATTTAAAAAAAAACAAAGTTGACAGCCGCCTTACTTTAGCAGGCCACCCTGTAGAATTTAAAGTATTTTTAAAATATGTAAAAAATAAAAATAAAGTTGACGGGTCGTAGAGATTTTCTATAAAATGAAACGTTTTGATCTTGAATTTATTCCATACCTTATGTCTTCCCTGTATATTTAATCACTGTCTAAAATAGTTTGAAACTTTCTGATTTGCAAATCCAATAATCTCATCTTTTTTGTGTGCTCTTCTTGTTCCCTTGCTTCCCTATTGTTGGCAATAACTTGACTTTCTTCAAATCTTGTTGCCTCTTCGTTTGCTTTCCGTTTAATATCTTCAATGATTACTTGCGTCAGCTCCATTTTTTTTTTGTAATATTCCTCTTTAGCTGTAAAAATTGGATTGGGAACTTTTGGTCTGAGCCTTTTATTCACAGGTTCTTTTAACATTTTTGGTGTGTAATTATTCCACTACAAAGACAAAATATACGTATTACTACTCGATTATAAATCAGTAAACAGTAACACACTTACTTCAATATTTTTTTCCTTGGGGTTGGTGGTTGGGAGAATTTCTTTCCTAACAGCTTGTTTTACTTTTTTCGCTAATGGGGAGCTTTCTACAGGATCTGAGATCTCGGCATCCTGCAAATATTTCATTAAATTAAATTTTATACTTCCTATAATAATTATATGATGTGCTCCTACCTCATAATAAATAATAATATTCTCATTCTCATTTCCATCCAAGGCTGTTACATCGAGGGATGTTGATAGCACACTACTACTACTTTGTTGTTCACATACGATCTCATTTTGTGTTGTGATTGTAATGTCCTAAAAAGAAAATTAAATACAGAAAAACAATTCCCCTGCAAAGTAACCTGCTTGCTTATACATACCTCTACATCATCATCGCAGATTGGAACCAGACCACAAACAGTTTTATAATTAATAATATTTATAACGGCTTCTAACACAGGATCCGAATGTAAATTTGTTCCTGGTCCACCTCCAGTGCCTTTAAAATCAACTTTTTTATCTGCTGCCCACTTTCGTGCTTTGGTCTTAAGATTCTCGTACTTTGATTTTAACTGATCCAGTGTCCTCGGGTATAAGTTATTTGAATTAAATCCAGTTAATACTTTTTTCCAAGCTTCGTTCTAGAAAGAGAGTATATTATGGTACCTAATTCATTCCTATTTGTTAAATTATGATACCTTTTCCTGGCTAGAGATATTATTCGTTTTCTTGTTTTCCAACACATTCTTATGTTTTTCAATTTCATCCAACAATAGAAGTTCCTCCTCTGTGGAGAAATTATTACCTCTTCTTGATTTATTACTACTGCTCATGGTGAAAATAGGGATGAAAATGAATAATAAACGGTTAATAAACACTTTGGTCACTTTGAATAACTACTAAACACTAAAAAAAACATAAACCTAACCTTAAAATGTATGGATTTGCTGGACTCTGTCAATTTTCGGCTGTAACTAAAGTATCGATTATACTTTAGTTAAAAGTTCGGATGGGTATGATTATGAAACACCTCAACTTTAGCTCTCTTTAAAGTGAACTTTAAGTAAAACTTTACCTTTAGTTAAAGTGCGTTTTAAAGTCTGATTATGAAACTGGCCGTTAGTTCGTTAATTTCTAAGAATTCTAACATGGAAAGTTTTTTACCTTTATTTTCTATATTTTTAACTTTAAAATCTTCATTAAAATCATTATTATACGTCAAAAGATGGGTTGCATAAAAATATGCTGAATTATGTTTTTCATTTAAAAAGTCTCGTTTATGTGCTTAAATGTGAATTTTGAAGTTATGTCCTCTTTGGCCTATGTAACTTTTTTCACATGAACCACAATTTAATTTATAACCACTGCGTTTTTGATCTTTATTTGTTTTGTTTTTATTATTTTTGGTATATTTACTAACATTATTGTTTGTTTCGAAGGCTTTCTAAGGGCATAGCTGATTTTACTGGAAATAATTTCTATATGTGATATATCTCCGGTGCCTCCAGTGCTGACCGATTTATATTACGCAGTTCTTGCTCATATTTCAAAGAAGTTTTAAAATACAGTAAGTTGACAAGAAAAGTTCGGTTACAGAAATGAAGTATTAACGAGGTATATACTTATATCTACGACGCGACGGTAAGAAGACAAATTCAATAAAAAGATAAAAAATACACTTTCGAACTAAATATTTATATATCTATATTTATATACTATAATAAGAGTCAAATTTACGAATAAGTTTCGTTGCATCATCATTTATAAAATGGAGTCACAAACGAATAATGTTTTTCTTTAAAATATACAGATCATACTCATATACTGTGATACCTACCAGCGTAGTAGCGTGATTTATACAAGAAGAGGTATTATTTAAACTATCAAGCAGCTTAATATTAATGTATTGTGAAATATTTTATATCGCATCCCAAACTGGACAAGTATATTTTTTCAGTTTTCGTTTGTCCCTGTATATATATATATATATATATATATATATATATATATATATATATATATATATATATATATATATATATACAGGGTTCTTCAACTCACCTCCCGTCTTCTGTAGCCCAGTTATTAATTAAGTTAGGATTTTTATATTTTGCAGGCTTTACTTAGGGCGCATTTCATAAAAATATTTTTCATTATACAGGGTGTCCCAAAAAAGTGTGACGTCATGAAGATATATTTTTTAGACTGCATGCCACATATCTTGTTGCTTATTTGGGTGCCTCTTATGGTTACCTACATACTCCTAAAGTTTTATTGAAATCGGTTCGGGGATATGAGCGAAAAAAAGTAAAAACAAAAAAAATCAGTTTTGCACCACTGGTTTTAAACATTAATAGTGAGGTCTGGCGGTCTCGTTACCCAAGTTTGATTAATTCGAAATATATAGGGTGTTCAAAATTTAGTGTCAAACTTTTTCAAATTTTAAAGCACTTTATTTTTCTTATTTTCAATTGGAGCCCCTGTATAATTTTACGTCATTCGATGCGGAATAAAAAATCAAACATTTTTCTAATTACAACCCTGTCGCAATTCCTAGCACATTAAAAGTTATTCGCCGAAAACTCATTTTCTTATTTATTGCAATAGCAATTTTAATGAATAAAAATCGAAGGTGGCTTTGAAAAACAATTTATTGACATTAAAGTCTATTAAAGTGGCAAAATCATATTTTGAGTTTAGTAATGCAAAAGTTTGAAACACTGTTATTAATTATTTAAGCTATTTACATTCAAGTATTTTTTGTTATGGAGTACAACCGAGTAGAGGTCATGGATATGATTTTCATATTAGGGAATGCGAAACGAACTGATTTTTTTTGGCAGGTCGAGTTTATGCACAGCGTTATCCGGAACGACGACTTCCAGACAAAAGGAGCATGCAAAACTTATTAGAAAGGTAATTGATAACTGATCTACAGGAGCCGGGAGGTGAGCTGCAGGAACCTGTATGTCCCAAATTCGATCACCATTGGGATCTCCACACAAATAAATATTCTTACCTCTGTGGATCTTTATTGCTTTTAATGCAGAGATGTGGTTAAATGGTAAATTTTAGAAAATTATGAGATCCAGCTAGAAACTCGCAATAATTGAAAATTATTGAATAGGGATTTATTATTTAGTGAACTTATTTTGATAATAGCTCTGTTCGCAGAGCAATCACAAACCGATCAGCACCAATCAAGTTTCAGTTATTTGGTAACATGACAGTTTGCCAACTGGTTTCCAGTAATTTCATTGGCTCTGACTGGTTTGTGATTCTTCTGCGAACAGCTAATATCAAAAAATAAATTGTACATTCTAAGAGCATTTTCTCAAGACCTTTCAGGTGAATATATCATCATCAAAAGAATTTTAAGTACACAACAGCGATTATTGCATATTTGTTAAAAGCTGGCTAACTCCCGAATGCAACCATGTATCACACTTGATACAAATAGGTCAACCACTGACCCCAATACAAATTCGATATATGCATCTCTCTCTCTCTCTCTCTCTCTCTCTCTCGTTTTCTCTTAAATCTTTTTGTACGTACATATAATCCCTGACATATTTGAACTACTTTACTTTCAAATTTATTTATTATCGGGGATAATACCACGAGAGCTTAAAAATTACCGATCATTTTTCACGATTGCGTGTTTTCTATAATTTCACGAGTCCGCAGGACGAGTGAAATTTGCAAAGAAAACACGTAAGAGTGAAAAATTATCAGTAATTTTAAAGCTCGAGTGGTATTTAGGGGATTATTTCACGAATGAAAACACAAAATGCTCGAGTGGTATTTAGGGATTATTTCACGAATGAAAACACAAAAAATATGAATTGAATATTTATTAAACAATTTAAACAAGAAACCTTACTTTTAAATTAAACGAAAATTTATTTATTGTATAATAGAAATTACAGCCGAGGTAATTATGAAAAACATTTTGATGGCTTTTTGTTAATTTCTTCTTTTGTAGCAGTTCCGAAACGATTCATTTTTACGAAATTTTTCGAAAAACCTTTAAAATGTTGATACAAACAACTAAATAACAAATCATGCCGACGGTTGCTAACAGTAACTACGGGTTTATAACAATTGCAAGCCATTTGTTTGTATCGAAATTAATATATCAACCAAGAAAATGACAGGAAAAAATTATCGGTGTAATTTTTTTTAATTGACGTAACGTCAAAAAATTATCGCTGTAATTTTAAAAAACTTTACTCATCTTACGGGACTTTTAATGCATGAGTGAAATAATCTTAATATGTCACTTTGTCCCTGTCATTACATATGTATACAATACAACATGCAATATACTACACATGAACATATGTATGTATGTTCAAAAGTTTTCGTGGGCTTGTTGCGTGAGCGTCCCTACCCACGAATAGTCCAGTGGAACTGAGAACTGATGTTGCCTCTAGGGGAGACCAGAATGACTGCAGAATGATTATGTAACCATTGCTCCAGGAGTCCATTCAAGGTGTAAGAGAATTGCGTTGCATAGCTTAAAATTGTTTTGTTTTCTATTCTTTTAGTTAATTAAGTTATTGCTGGTTTGTTTTAAGTGGAAAAATGGAGAAAAAACCACCTAGATTTAAATAAAGATCTAACTTTTCCCTATTCCCTCTGGATCAGGTTTTATACCACTGACATAATTTACATCTTGCCGAAAGTAAAGACTGAATCACTTATTTCCGTTGGCACGTGGCACGGCCCGCCTGATTGGTTATCGGCCACGCGACAGGGTGCCGGCCGTCCCAGCCAATCCGGGCACGACAACCTTCAGACTGTTACGTAGTAAGTGTATACAACAAACGGATATATCCCCAAATATTTTGTATTATAAAATGTGTGGGCTTCGTATAATCGGAAATGTATCAAAGAGCATCCTAAAGACATTTAAAACATATGCAGAAATCGATAGAACGTTAAAAAAATGCTGTGGCAACGCCGCAGGCTTCTTAAAACTGGGGAGTTATATACGGTATATACTTTTGGGCTTCCTAATATCCGTACATTTTAGCGGGACTCGTAACAACTAAGATATCTAGAAACAAATGCATCTCATATAAACCTATTATACTAACACAGGTAAACATTTTATTTAACGTTAAAACATAAATTCCTTGAATATACAGCCGTTAGAGTGGGCTGCCCCTCACCGGTAGTATGTGCTGGGCTTCGTATCATGCATTGGGTATATATATATATATATATATATATATATATATATATATATATATATATATATATATATATATATATATATATATATATATATAGAGAGAGAGAGAGAGGGTAGTCGTTGCTGACTAATTAGGCAGTAAACTAGTAATATTGGGTTGCGCAGCAAATGAAAGAATACTCTTTAAAGTTGTTCCAAGCTTTCGAAAATATTTATTTTCATCTTCAGGGAGACTACAAAGAATTACTAGTATTAAACATGGTTCTTATATTAACCATTGTTTTAAGTGAGCTTATAAGCAGATTCATTACTTACAACTTAGTTGAGGATGTTCATTAACGGTGTTAAAATATTATCTAGGGAATCAGTGAAGTTCTCCAGAGTGGGATCGAAAACCAAGCGTCATTAATTACTTAATTATTCTAAATTTACATTTATTACACAATAGCACAGACAGATTAATTTTAATCTGTAATCAGGAAATAACATACCATAACGCCACCTAGCGGGTGCTGGCTCTAATGCAAAAGCAGAACACACTGAGAAGGTAAAATATCTAAGGGCGAACACGGCATCTCTAGCTTTTGAGAAACGCATTTTCGCAAATTCGCCCAACTCGTCCGCACCATTCGCGCAGATCAAGGAGGGAGGTCACGACGTCCTCACCAGAAAGACGTGTAAACCCTTAACAAAAGCCAAGTGAGAGTAAAAATGTAGAAGTTTATCGTCCGTATAATATATAAGAGAGAGAAGAATATCGGCTATGCGGGCTGTGGAAGTGTGTTCTTCTCTTGCATCAAAGTACGAGGAGTCCAAGAAAATGGACATCCCCGGGCCGGGTAGACCATGACAGCTGTTTCGTCCTTGTTGGGACTCATTCAGACAGTCATAACCCAGTCGCATATATATATATATATATATATATATATATATATATATATATATATATATATATATATATATATATATATATATATATATATATATATATATATATATATATATATATATATATATATATATATATATATATATATATTTTTTTTTTTTTTTGTCGGGTGGAAACCTTTTATAGGTAGCGAGTACTTGTTCTACCTTTCCTCGGGTATGTGGGAGTCCGGCAAGTCGTATACGCACTAAAACCACCCCAGAGCTTCTCTCTTGCACTTCACGGAACCATCATATGTGACATCTCCGTCGTGAAGGCAACATTTTATCCTTTCTTCGTCGCTTTACTGTCCTAGTCCTTCCCTGTTTGTATTGTTCTGTCTTCCTCCTTCCCTGATGTGCTTCTGTCTTTCTTCGTGTTCCTTTGTTTCAAGTATTGTTTTAATCATTCCATATACGTTGTTCCAATTTTCTTTAGATCTTATCATAGTGTCTATTATATTTGTTTGCAAGATTTTAAGGGCCATACAAATTTGCTTTTTTGTCCCTTCCTGTGCCTGCGGACTGTATTTTTTGCCCTCTCATTTTTTCTACCAGTCCTTTGAAATATGGGCACTTGATCTGGTCTGCCCTATGTCCCTCCACTCCACATTTTGTGCATCGTTCTGTGTTTGTACACTCTTTGCTTCTGTGCCCTTGTTGTCCACATTTGAGACATTCCCCACTGCGATCTATTTGCCCCGTACATTCATAGGTTTTATGTCCGTATTCCAGGCATTTAAAGCACCTTTTTACGTACACCTTTTCTCTGATCCCGCAGGTTACCCATCCTATCCTTATTTTTCTTGCTCTTATTAAGTTTTCGGCTTGTCCTTTCGGAACCTCAACTATAGCTGTTTGTTCTTCAAACTTCCCTTTTCGCATCGCTTTTATCTTAATATCCGAATTTTTTATTTTTGTTTCCCTTTCAATTGCTTCTTTCACTTCCTCTTCTTTTATGGTTGGGTCCATCCCCATTATATATATTGTTGTTACACCCGTCGTTCTTGTTACAACCTGATATCCGTTCATTTTTGTTTTAATTTCTTGCTGTAGCATGTTTGCCATCTGTTCCCCTCCTTCTATAGCCAGCAAGATATCCCATTTTTCAGTTTTCCTAATTTTATTGATTTTCACTCCCATTTTTCCTATATCGACTTCCTGTTTCAGTGTCTTTATGACGTCCGTATAGCTCCTTCCTTCTGTTTTTACTGTCAGCATGCTCTCTTCTTTTCTCATTTTTTGCTTTTTTGGTTCGGATCCCGTTTCTTGAGCTATAAGCTTTATCTTAACGCCCTCCCCTGCAAAGCCATGCTCACATATTTTCCTAACGTAGGTTACTTTTAGACCTTCACCTACGAGTATGTTGATATTTTCAGCAGGATCTAGGCTGCTCATTTCCTTACGTTTTTTTATCAGTTTATATACTGTTTCCATATCATTTATTCCGGCCTTATCTATTTCCAGGGGAAGGAGGTACACCGCGCTGATCTTTTCTTCCTTGTTTCCTTTGCTAGTTTTTGTGCTAGCAGTTTGTATCAAGAAGTCTTCTTGACCTTCGTTATTCTTAATAAGTTCCTCTAGCCAATCGTATTTTGCTTTAAGCGTTTCTATCTCAATATTCCCCTCTACGTTTCTCGGGTCTATGAGAACTGCGTAGTCTCCTTGGCGACCGCTTGTAGCCATTTGCTTTGCCCTTTCTATTTCCGTGATCTTATACAGCTCTTTTGGCCATTTCTCATCTAGGACTATTTTGAGCCTGTCAAAATCCCCTTTTTCCTCTATTATTCTTTTTATTTCCTCCTCTATTCCTAATTTCCTTTCTTCGTATTCATTTTTGATATCCTTCTCTTCCACTTGTATTGACACCGACTTCTTCTCTATGCTAGCGGTTCTTGGTCTAACTCTCTTTTCCTGTTTATCTATTTCTTTCCATATCTTGTTTATATCGCTTGCCTGTCGCTTCAGTTTTTTAACAATCATCTTAATTTCCGTTTTCGTTTTTGTACTTACTTCTGTCACTTGCACCAATACATCAATAGTTTTCGTTAGTTTTCCCATTTCATTTCTTAGTCCATTCATTTCCTCTTCTCCGCTTCCTTCCCGCGGCCTCTTTACTGTTTTGGTTCCTTCATCCTTTGTTTCACTTATTTCATTATCTACGTTACTTTGTTCTTGGAACACTTCGTCTTCCTGTTCGTCTGTTTGCTTGAGCCACCTCTGCAAACCTTGTGGAGGCGTCCTCTGGAGTGACTCCCTCCTTTTGAAAACATCTTCTCCGCTTATTCCATCTACCGTTTCCGATTCTCTAATCCCTGAATCTATAGTATTTTTATTGCCTGTATTTTCCATCTTATTCCCACGAGTATGGTCGAAATAAAGGTCCAGTGCAGCAGTGCGCCCATACCACACTAAGGCTGTAAGTCCCCTCCGGTTCGCCTGGTCCTTCGGGCATCGCTCCAGACACACTTTTCCCCCTGTGCCATGCAGCTCGTCAGCGCGATGATGCTACACCTTGAGCTTAGGGTCTCCTCTTCCTCCTATCTTCGGCATTTCTCTTAGTCTGGCTCTCACCCTCGACCTGTTCGGCATGGGAGTCCCTAACAGTAGCTACGCTACCGCCGACATAGCTCTCGGGATCACTGAACACGCAAGCCCCACCGGTACGTCAACCCGGAAATGCCATCGGTGGATATATATATATATATATATATATATATATATATATATATATATATATATATATATATATATATATATTGGATCAATGTTTATTCTCAATAAAGGTTCAATATACCTAAGACATATATTTCCATTTTAGTTTATAAATATAGGACCAACATCAATTTTGTATACTGGACCTATACTGTAAATGTACAATTGAATTTTATTACTTTAACCCTTTGAGGACTACTGGTTAGTAGCAAGAACTTGATGCATGTATAGTTGTATAAGTAAATGAAATATAAAAAAATCTTCGTTTCGTCGTGACCAATATGTAAAATATAATGAAAGAAAATAAAATGAAAAAGGGTATTTTTAATGAAACGATATAATTCATAAAAATATAATATTTATTAGTCTATAACACGACACAACACAACAAAAAGTGTCATTCAAAAAAAATCGAAAATATGACACAGAAAAATAAATTCTTTAAGTAGTTCGATTTTTGCGACCGCCTTCTCTATCTGCCGCACCTGTCAGGAACAAAGATATTGACTTGTTAATTTCTAAATCCGTGGAGTTTGGAAAACGTTTGCGAATAGCTTCTAAAAACACAAGGCAATAGGTAATTTTGTTGGTTACCTAATTATCCTGTCATTTATTACTTACAACAGTCTTATAACAAGAAAGTTCGTGAAGTGATAACATAGCTACTTCTCTTGAAAAAAGTTTTTTCATTAATAACAAAACGGACTTGTGGGTAGTATCCCCCCCACAAAGGTACAATCGCTGAGCCTAAAAAACAACAACAAACAACACTTTTTAGATTAGGTTAGATTAGATTAGGTTATATTAACAAACATAACACTTTTTAGATCACATTCCTATAAATAATTACCAAGAGTTCAACATTCTTTTCATCTCTTAGTTGCTGTTCTAGGGATTCTAGTAGAGTCTGGTTTTCAATAGGTAGCTGCCAGGGTTCTTCATTGGCATTTTCAACACTTATTAAATTATTTGTAACCAACAGGTCATGAACTTTGTTTCATGTTTTTTTCATACCCTGTATTTCCCAGTTTAACTTTTTTATTTCTTTTAACATCAATCTTTCTGGTGCTGTAATTAAATGTATAAATCGGTATAGATAAAAATGTAAGATCTGGCATAATAATTACCTGTTAAGGTAACGGGCTCGGAGGGATCTGTGGCCAGTTCTACATGACTAGTGTCAAGGACCGATGGTGATTTAACCGGATGACGTGATGACGTACTCTTTGTCTTGTGACACTTGGGTTGCCTTCTAATAGAGGCTTCCTAACGCTTCGGGGTGTAAAATCTAAAATAAAATCACACAATTTAACATAAATATCAAAATTATCACATTATGTCTGTTTACATACCAGATTCTTCAGCAGTCACATGCAATTTTCTGGATACACTGGGATCTACCAAATAGCAACAAGGCTGGTTAATAAATTGGATACTGTAATATTTTATGAAAAATACTTACGGGCAAGGGCTGCGACGCACTTTGTTAAATAAAAAAAGTGTTTAGTTATAAACCGTCAAAGATACTATGACGAGTATCATTGACTAAGTACTTACTTAAAACTTGAAAAGAACATTAAAAGAACTTCGAAAGGTACTCTAGAGAAAAACACAGAAACAACAGGGTGTTCTGAGGGAAGCAAGTTGTAGTAGAGCGCGTGCAAAATTAGCCCTCAGCTCAGTTAGCCGAATAGGTTCGATTCACCCAAGAAGACAGGAAGGCTGCTTAGGGCCCGTCAAAAATAAACAGGGATGTTTTGTAGCCCCTGCCGAAGAGAAAGTAATAGGGATGCTTTGTAGCCGCTACGGAAGACCCTAGGAACAAAACAATTCCTAGTAGTTACAGTAATTCAAATTTAATTAATAAAAAAAGGTATTCGTTACGCTAATAGAAAAAAGTAAAATTTGGAGAGAAACAAGTGAGTTGAACTGAAGCGCAAAATTTAAGCATATTATGTTAAATAAGAGGTAAAAGAGAAAGCCAGTGGCTTGAACTGAATCGCAAAATTTAAGTTAGTAGAAAAAGATTTAAAAATAAGAAGCTACGTTAATATCAAGAAAGTTAGTAATAAAAGAGAAAGTAATGATTAAAACCCACTTGCAAAATTTAAGCAAGCTTAAGATAATATTACAAAGTTGCGTTAATAAACAAAACAAATTATTACTCAATGATATCGATAGCTAAATTGTAAAGTTCATTGATACTTTAACGATAATCGTTAATATTTACAAAAACTAAGTGTTCACTAACTGACCAGTTTAACGCTGCATTATGTTATCTTACATTAACAATAAAAATAATAAAAGTACAACAAAAGAAAAATAACTGATAATTAAATCATAAGTTTACGCAAGATTACAAGTATAAACAAAGAAAAAGGCTTAAGCGTAGACAGTAAAAATAACTAAAAATTGAAACCCCTAGATAGCTTGACTTAAAATTTAAACGTTCAAGTAAGATTCAAAGTAAAGAAAGCTTAAGCGAAGCCAAAAAAACAAAATAGTTAACACTTTAGACCCCTACTGTAGCTTGACTTAAAAGCTAAGCGCTCAGCACAAATTCAGTAAACCCGAATCAATGTAAGATAACATAAGAAATCCAAGTCATATATGGAGAAACCGTTTAAATATGAATAATCAAACAAATTACACCCCCATGTACAAAGCTTAAATTAAAAGCAAATATATCGCTACCATCAAAGCAACTACCTAACTACTTTAAGTTCCCAAAAGCGAATTTAACTAATTATAAAGCAACTATCTACCTTAAATTACAACCAAGCAAATGGTACGATAAAATAAATAGTGTAAAATGTGTACGAGCTTAATAAGTCCAATAACAGTCAAATGACAAATTTGAAAATAAAATAATAGGTTAATTAATCTCTCTGAAAACATAAAAATATTATTTAACCCCCCGTTATACACAAACGCAAAAATAAATCTAAACTTTCCAACTTCATAAACAATAAACCCGAAACTTCAAGCCCGTACACGTCTTAACTTAGGTATATATAAAAAAATAAAATAAAGGATTTGGCGGCACTTCTTGACAGACTGGCGACTGAGAATAAAAACAAACAAATTAATATATTTAAAAACACTGACTATAACGCTTTAATTTTTCAGTCTGGGGTATATGACAGGCTTGTCAACTTGGCGTTTACGATAACAAATTATACTATCAGAACTAAATAGTACCACAAATTCCTTTATTCATATATAAATTCAGGTTTCAAATTAAGATTACAGATGGTAAGCCCCTGCAAATGATTCGATAGCATAAAGCCGATAAAAAAAACTTGTTAAAACTACGGTACATTAAGAGATTCTAGACATAACTTATAGATTGTACGAGCTTTACGGCACACGGTCAAGCCTCACGAACTATTCAAGCTTTTAAAGGAATGCAAATTAGGTAAGGTAAAATTAATAATAATGATTTGATTTGATATTGCTCGCTAAAATTTTAATTATAATGTATGGGCGTAAAATAGGCAAATATGTATCTAAGAAAAGGGCATGGGCCTAGACAAAAAATTTCAAGGTCACTCGTGTACCGACCGGGGTACTGACTCTACTTAAAATGGAACAAAATCTAAGCCCAGCCGTTACAACTGGCCCGTAAGCTGGTATAAAGGGGTTCTAACTATATATAAGGGCAAAAAATAGGCAATTAATAAGTATTTGAGAAACACGGAGCAAAAAAAACTTCAAGGTTTAACCTACCCCTTATACAAGGAGGGCTCGATATTATAAATTCTAGAGACAGAAACACCAAACAGGGCAGCTACCAGCAATTTCCAAACGTCATGCCGATGTTGGTGGCTGATAGAAATAAAAGAAAGAAAACCCTTAGACTTGAAAATTTTACCATGCACGTGACATCACGATGCAGCCTCGCAAAAAACACTGTATAAAAAAACCCTGGCTCACCTGATATGATGTAAACGATCGAAGTTGCAGATAGAATCCTACGTCAAGCAGGCCAAAAATTCAGCAAGAATTTAACCGCGGTCTCGAAATTTAATCCAAGCTACTCTTGAGCTTCAAATACTGAAACTTTAAATTCGATACCACAGAACAACTTCGTCGAAAGCCAGCGTGGAAATGCCGGCTCATGCCTCGTGCCGGAAGAATCAAATGACACTCCAAGACCTTCCCCCTTGATGTCTGCGCAAGCCCGACAAGGTTGCACAGAACACAGAAGATGATCGGGGCGACAGCACCTACACTGAGCGGAAAATCATGACAGTAATTGATAGAGTCTAAAGATGGCGCCACGGCATACCGACAAGAACTACTAAATCTAAACCAATTCTAAGCATGGATTAGAAGCTGCTCCCTCCAATGACCCCGAATGCAGAATTGCACAAGTCTTTGACCCCATACTGAGAAACAAACGCAAAAACCACCGGAACCCACAACTCTAATTGTCGCCACTCAATCAAACAAAGACGCTAAAATCATACAGAGGCCCCTTGCGTGAATCAATAAAGTCACGGAAATACAGAAAGCGATACCTACGCATGTGGCTTTAAAAGAAATAGCAACAAAAACCCATGCCCCCGCGCGAAAACGCCTAAATGCTACAGGACAAATTTGCTAACCTACGAACCGGCAACGCTGGAAAACTCAGTGCCCGCTGTCAGTCCAAAAAAAAAGAAGAACTAACCCCAGAAAATTTACTAAAGTTAATTCAATTCTGGAATTTAACAAATTCTGTAGAAATTAATGCCGTTTGAATAATACAGAACGCCCAAGAACAAGGCAAAAACCAGGACAGTAAAGGCAATGCGATCAAAAGTCACAAATTAAGGGCGTTCCAATGTTGCAAGAGAATGTAAACAATAGGAAAATGTAAGTAGGTTCTCAAAACTTATTATCTAAACATGTTAGCATAAATAGACTAAGGGCGACTTGTCTATACACAGGAAGGCTTTAAGCAAGGCGAGCAAACAAGCAGGGTCCAAACAAAGAGAACGTTAAATCGAACTACGAGCCATGAAAGATGGACAAGCTGATGTCAAGCTGATTTGGACAAGATAAAAGGCAATCAACTTCTCACTCAAGGTAAATTATTAAGTAAAAACAGGCGTTCGTGAATAAACTAATTATTAAAACAAACACTGAGTCTGTGACAAAAAATGATCTGTCACAGGGCTTTAAGTGGTATTAAATCTTCATCAGCATTGCTACTACTGTTGTCAAAGAATAATGATTCATTTAAACATGCTTTAGGCGTTTTGAAACATTTACTTGGTTTTTCATAATCCAAAGTATTTTTTGGAATCGGTGGTGTAAAAGCTTTAAAACAAACAAAAAAGTTTCGTTCAAAAAAGATGACTAAACACATTTGCTTTATTTTGCTTACCAGGTCGAGGTTCATGTGATTTTTTAGATGTACCTATATACAACAAAGAAAGAAAAAACTGATTAACCAACTATATAAGCTCCTTTTTTATTTATAATACTTACCAGCAATTTGTTTAAATGGCTCTACATTTTGATCGTCACTGCTGCCATCATCGGAATGCTGTGGAATTTCAACATCGGTACTATCCACAGAAGAAGTATATAAAGCTCTCTCGCATAGGATCTTGGCTTTTTGTAAGTCTGTTATACCCGTTTTCTTTGCTATCCCCTTACTTGTTCGATATTTAATGTTTTTTAATGGGTCGCAAGTGTCAATTAAGCCTTGTCGTACCTCTTGAGAAACTCCTTGGAACCACTTATAAGTTAGCTCATCAAGAGCCCAGTTAGAAGGAATATAATCCACAGTTTCTTTATTTGCCCAGAAAACTAGGTCCCATGACATCATAGTGAAATATTATTCTAAACGGAACACCATTAAAAAATATATACAAAAATCAACTGGAATTTACCCTAGTTTAAGTAGTTAGTTTGTTACAAATACAGTTACCCAGTAAAGAAATATTTAGAATCAATAACAGCTACTTAAATTAATAATAATACACAGTCATTTATTTGATAGTCAAAATTTTAGCAATTTGCAACTTACACAAATTTTTAACTTAAAATTGTCCAAAAAATATTTAAATTTACTTTTGAAATAATACCACATTTACATTGTAATACTAATACTAGTTTGTCCATAAAGTTAAAGTTTTAAACTCGTTTTTAATAGACCTTGAAGAAGTTTTAGTTTTTTATTCCATATGTGAGGAATTACACAATACAGAAAGAATTATTACAAAAGCAACGAATTATTTGTTATTAAATATTAACTTGCGTGTAACAGTTCAAAAGCTACATATGAATTTTTATGAAGTTCTTTTATTACAAGCAGTTTGTTTTTAATATCGGATATTTTGCACGTAATTTCAACACTGCTTATTTCAATAAATTGATATACACCAATAGTTCCCGAAGGAAATGGATAGTTAAAATAGTAAATAGTCCCTCTGACCTAAACATTTCATAATACTACTTGCTAATGGATCGTCGTGACGTTTATACGCGGTCTCGATATTTTATTAAGTTTTGTAAAGTTATTCCATAATTTTAATGTTACATAAGAGTTGGTGACGTGAAATTTGCTTTTACGTTTGGATAAATGTAAGTTTCGCTGAATTCTCCGATTTAGGACTCTTAAACTCTATACAAGATTAACTTAACCTCAAAATGTCCGCGTGTTACCGATGCAATAATGAATGTTTTCCTAAGGATGATAAATCCGTACTATTTGGATTCCCTTGTGATATTTGCCATAGAATTATTTTCAGAACTTGTTCTGGGATTAGAACTTCAGAGATAAGAGTGCTAATTATGAAGGAAAGTAGCCTTCGCCATTTCTGCCCACAGTGTGCTGAGTGCTTCCGTATGCTACCCGAAATGAATAAAAGGCTGGTTGATCTGGAAAATGAATTAATCCAGATAAAATCGAAAGGAGTTATTGACAGAAATAATCAAAACTTTACTGTAGCACCCCTGAGTCCTGTTATAAATCAACAGTCCACCATCATACCGAGTAATGGGGTTGATGAGCTTATTTCTATCATAAACCGTGAATTAAGAGCCCAGTCTGATGCAGTGTCTGAGAAGCTTGCTTCACAGCTGATGCAATAATTAGTGCAAACAAAGATTTAGTTCAATTCCTTACCACCTCTGACAATAAACTTTCTAATACTAGAGCCTCTACCAAGGCTTCTAAAGTTACTGGAGCTCCCGTTTCTCCTGTTGCCGGTGCAAAAACAAACATATCTGGAAATACCTCGGGAAATACTCTACCATCGAATTTGAGTAGAAATGGTAAAAATCTAATAAGGGGTGCTAATAGGGAACCGTTGGCAATTGCGGCGGCTGAAGACCGTAAGTGGGTTTATATTGGCAATCTTAGCTCGGAGTGTACGGTGGAAATGATTAGGGCCCATCTGGAAGCCAACCACATTAACGTATTAGGTTGTGATAAATTGGTCTCTCGACAAGAGCATACTTCTTCATTTAAGATTTCTGTACCGGCACACTCGGAAGAAAAAGTGTACAATTGTGAGATTTGGCCCGCTGGTGTACTGGTAAAAACTTTTCTTTTCTCTGGTGTTTACAAGGGGCGTTATAAAAATCAAAATTTTCACAGGAAATACCCTCAAAAGCTGACCAAATAAGCCTGCCACATGAATACTTGTTTATTATCAGAATGCAGGTGGTTTTAAAACAAAAATTAGTGAATTTCGACAGGCTATAGCCTGTAGTGTTTATGATATTTTGGCATTTAGTGAGACCTGGCTCAACAGTGACATATCGGATTCTGAGCTTGGATTGGCTGATTATAGCATTTTCCGGCTGGACCGTGAAACAACTGGCTCTGTTAAAAAGAGAGGGGGTGGTGTGTTGTTTGCCATCAGAAAGCATTTCAGAGCCCAAAGGATAGAAGTACTGCAAACAGATATTGAACAACTATTTATTGTTTTCAAACATGCCTGTGAGTATGTTATATTTGGCTGTTTATATATTCCGCCGGCTTCTGATGTTGAACTTTACCAGAGACACTGTGACACTCTCGAATTAGTTATGGAGAAATACCGTAGTAATGCAAGTCTAGTCATTGTTTTAATTTACCAGAAGCTGTATGGGTAAATGATGATTTTGGTCTTACTGTGCAGTGTCCTGATGGTTCTGGTGCTGCCATTTTAGCTAGTTATTATGCCTTTCTTAATTTGTGTCAGTTTAATACAATAGTGAATAGTAGAAATGCTCTCCTTGATCTTTTGTTTAGTAATCTGTCTAGTATTAATGTTGAGCAAGCAGATGATATTGTATTTGAAAATAGTATACATCATTCTGCAATCTGTTTTAAGGTTTCTATGTCAAGTTCTTGTCAAAATGCTCAATATATCAGTCATTGTTGGTGATTTTAATTTACCAGAAGCTGTATGGGTAAATGATGATTTTGGTCTTCCTGTGCAGTGTCGTGATGGTTCTGGTGCTGCCATTTTAGCTAGTTATTATGCCTTTCTTAATTTGTGTCAGTTTAATACAATAGTGAATAGTAGAAATGCTCTCCTTGATCTTTTGTTTAGTAATCTGTCTAGTATTAATGTTGAGCAAGCAGATGATATTGTATTTGAAAATAGTATACATCATTAGTAGGTATGGGGGCACTTTGCGTAATGGCGGCCACTTCCGGTCTAAGCAACGACGTACGTCATACACCAAAATGGTGACGTATGTCGACATCATCTGTCAACTGTCAAAAGTCACAGTCACGGGCTATAGGTATTTTGGCCTTATCTACTGGGCTTTAACTACTCGAGGGATTAACCACTTGGGCATTAGGTACTTAGGCATTAACAACTCGGGCAGTAACTACTTGGGGATTAGGTACTTCGGTTTAACTACTTGGGGTAATAACTACATCGGACATTAGCCACTTAGGCGCTAGCATCTGTTTAATGTTTAGTAGTCTTCTTCTTATTCTTCTTCTTTTCGAAGTTTGTATTCACGATGACGTCACAAACATTTTCATTACACCTAGCGGGAACCTCATCAAACCACCAAGCTTCTCGACCTCTAAGTCCAACGCTGCATCATAAAAATATTATTACAATTATTTCATTAGGATGACGTCAAAAACTTTTTTATTTATTTTGCCCATGCTAGGATTAAAACCGGGGACCTGTATGTTGGAATACCGGCGCTTTAGCCGATCTCGCCACCGAGTTCCAATAAAATATTGTGCTGATGAGATATAGACTTGCAGCTATAAGAGCCCTCGTTTTCAATTAGAAATTTAATATACGTAACGTGTTGAGAATTAGGTTGTAAGATATGTATAAAAGTATGGTAGCTGTCACCTGCCATTTAAGATATGTCAACTGTTATCAGTCACTTGTGAAACGCTAAAATAGAAATTTAACATATAGAACGTGCTAAAGATGACGTCTTAAGACATATGGAAAAAATTGGTCAGCTGTCACTTGTCATCTTCGATCTGTCAACTGGCACCTGTCACTTGTCAAACGCCAAAATTAAAATTTATTGTAGGTCACTTGTTCAAAATGGCGTTAGAAGACACGCGTAAAAGCATGGCAGCTGTCACCTGCCATTTTAGATATGTCAACTGTTACTAGTCGCTTGGGAAACGCTAAAAGAGAAATTTAACATATAGAACGTGCTAAAGATGACGTCTTAAGACATATGGAAAAAATTGGTCAGCTGTCACTTGTCATCTTCGATCTGTCAACTGTCACCTGTCACTTGTCAAACGCCAAAATTAAAATTTATTGTGGGTCACTTGTTCAAAATGGCGTTAGAAGACACTCGTAAAAGCATGGCAGCTGTCACCTGCCATTTTAGATATGTCAACTGTTACTAGTCCCTTGGGAAGCGCTAAACGAGAAATTTAACATAGGTAACGTGCTAAAGATGGCGTTATAAGACATACGAAAAAATTTTGCCAGCTGTCACTTGTCAGCTTCGATCTGTCAACTGTCACCTGTCACTTATGAAACGCCAAAATTAAATTATATTGTAGGTCACTTGTTCAAAATGGCGTTAGAAGACACGCGTAAAAGCATGGCAGCTGTCACCTGTCATTTAAGATATGTCAACTGTCACCTGTCACTTATGAAACGCCAAAATAAAAATTTAACATACGTCACGTGTTCAAAATGGCATCAGAAGACATGCGTAAAAGTATGGCAGCTGTCACTTGTCATCTTCGATCTGTCAACTGACACCTGTCACTTATGAAACGTCAAAAGAAAAATTTAACGTAGGCCACGTGTTCAAAAAGGCGTCAGAAGAGATGCGTAAAAGTATGTCAGCGGTCACCTGTCATTTAAGATATGTCAACTGTCATCGGTCACGTGTTAAACGTCAAAATAAAAATTTTACATATGTCACGTGTTCGGGGCGATGTCCGAAGGCGTTTAAAAAAGAATGGCGTCGATCGGCCCTATGGTTCCGGAGATATAGTTTTTTGCGATTAGCGACCTAACGTTTGGAGGTGGAAAGAAGAAATTCGCAAGGGGGATAGTGGCGGAGCAGATCTTTCGAGTTATCAAATTATTTTTCAAAAATCTCGACTTTGAGGAAAGAATTAGATTTCAAAATTTTTACATCACCCTGTATAGTAAATTTTTGATTAGTTTTGATTGGGAATTATGAATATTATTGGCTTGAATAACAGAAAAATATGCATTAGTTCTTCTAGTTCTTCTGAACTTACTAGGATGTGATTAGCAAAAATAAGATGTTAAAATTTCCACATCACTCTGCATAAGAAAGTTTTCACGTCTTGTCACGTGTTCAAAATAACAGGAGAAGACATGCGTAAAAGTATGGTAACTGCCGCCTGTCATTTAAGATATGTAAACTGTCACTTGGCATTTGTTAAATGTTAAAATTAATATTTGACATACATCACGTGTTCAACGTGACGTAACAAGTCGTTTGGAAAAACCCGAAGTCAATCGGTCAACTCGTTCGTGAGTTATCGCTCATTAAGTCCAATGCCTTAATGGCTGAAAAGAATTGGATAACATAGGTCACGTGTTAAGTATGGCGTCATAAGATATATGTAAAAGCATATCAGCCGTCACCTGCCATTTAAGATGCGCCAACTGTCATCTGTCACTCGTCAAACGGCAAAATAAAAATTTAACATAGGTCACGTGTTAACATCATGAGACATATGTAAAAGTATATCAGCTGTCACTTATCATCTTTGATGTGTTACCAGTTACTTGTCAAGCGATAAAATAGAAATTTAAGGTAGGTCACGTGCCTAGGATAGCGTCAGAAGGCGTTGACAAAAGAAAGCCGTCCAGCGACCCCTTTTGGAATCAGGGTTGGAGTTTTTTACAGTTAGCGCCCTAATGGTCTAAAGCGAAGGGTGGAGATTTGGGTGTTTGGTACCAGTTGAAAAATTACTCCCAAAAAGAGATTAGTTAAATGTTCGCAAGTTGCTATGTACGCGTATGTAACGTAAGGTTGTATTTTGTTTTACTAATATTTTAATTACTTCTCATATGGCGCAACACTCCTACGCATTTTTGCTAAAAAATCATGTCCACCGTGTATAGTTGTAGAAATTTAAACCACCCCCAAAGATATGACGACTAAAAAGGGCTCTAATATGACAAACCCCGTGTTGGGTATCAAATAAAAGAGAAAAATTTAAATAATTAATGGTACTATTATAGTTTCTTAATTAAGAGATGGAAAGGCATTAGCAATTATAGAAATTTGATGTTTTATTTTAAATAATTTTATAAAGAAATCCAATACAGTTCTAAACATATTTGCGAGCCTTTTTCTGATAATATAAGTGTACATTTATTGGTAACAGGGAGATTTGCGGTTTTGACACATCCGGTCTGGATATCTTAGAATATTAATTAGTAACTACATACAAAAGATTAGTCAGTACGAGTTTGTAGGTAGTAACAACTCTTTACGCGTGATCGATTGGTTAAATCAGGACAAAATACGGGTTCGAGTTTTTTTTGTTGTTAGCAGCCTGAACTGGTAGTAATTCGATTTTTTACTGTGAATTAGTTTGTGTGTTGTGCCCTAATTATTATAAGAACGTAAGTACTGTAGTGTGTTATTTTTAACAGTGTTAATATTATTACTATTGTTATTTGAGGCTTAAAAATTAATAGTGTGTTCAACAGTATGTGTGAGACTACAAAGTCGAAATTTCGGGGTTATTATTTTAAATTTCTGTTTAAGTAACAACATGGGAATATTTAGTTATTTGCGCTAATATTTGTACCTGGATCTAGGGATAAAAAGCCGCGAACTTCTCTCTCGCTCCTTCATACCGGAATGATGAAAAAATTGCCTGCAGATGTTTTCCCCTTTCTGTTTTCCCTTCTCTTCAGACGCCCACGGGTCGCTAGTACTTAGGCTTGAAGTTTACGCGGGGTGTCTTCGCTAAAAAAAAATCTGAAAAGTCGAAATTGCGGCGTATTTTAAATTTGCGTTTAAGTAACAACATGGAACTATTTAGTTATTTGCACTACTATTAGTACCTGGATTTAGGACTAAAAATAAGCCTCGAACTTCACTCGCTCAGTCCGACCTGAATTATGGAACAAATTGCCTGCAGAGGTTTTCCCTTTCTGTTTTCCCTTCTCTTTAGATGCCCACGGTTCGTTAGTACTTAGGCTTGGAGTCTACATAAGATGTCTTAGATAGAAATCTGGAAAGCCAAAATTTCGGGGAGTATTCTTTTAAATTTGTGTTTAAGTAACAACATGGAACTATTTAGTTCTTTGCACTACTCTTAGTACCTGGATTTAGGGCTAAAAATAAGCCTCGAACTTCACTCGCTCAGTCCGACCTGAATTATGAAACGAATTGCCTGCAGAGGTTTTCTCTTTCTCTTTTCCCTTCTCTTTAGATGCCCACGGTTCGTTAGTACTTAGGCGTGGAGTCTACATGAGATGTCTTAGATAAAAGATCTGAAAAGTCGAAATTTAGGGGCAATATTTTTTTAAATTTGCGTTTAAGTACCAGCATAGAAATCTAGTTATTTGCACTAATATTAGTACCAGGATCTCGGTCTAAAAAACCTTCGAACTTCTCTCGCTCATTCCGACCTAAATTATGGAACAAATTGCCTGCAGAGGTTTTCCCGGTCTGCCCCAACGCCCACTCCTTGAAATCCGGTGTCAATAGATTCCATTTCCCTTCTCTTCAGACGCCCAGGGTTCGTTAGTACTTAGGCTTGGTGACTTAGACTGGGATGTCTTAGATAAAAAAAAATCTGAAAAAGTCGAAATTTAGGGGTATTCTTTTAAATTTGTGTTTAAGTAACAACATGGAACTATTTAGTTCTGTGCACTACTCTTAGTACCTGGATTTAGGGCTAAAAATAAGCCTCGAACTTCACTCGCTCAGTCCGACCTGAATTATGAAACAACTTGCCTGCAGAGGTTTTCCCTTTCTGTTTTCCCTTCTCTTTAGAAGCCGACGGTTCGTTAGGACTTAGGCTTGACGTCTACGTGGGATGTCTTAGATAGAAATCAGGAAAGCCGAAATTTAGGAGGTATTCTTTAAATTTGTGTTTAAGTAACAACATAGAAATCTTTAGTTATTTGCACTACTACTAGTACCTGGATCTAGGGCTAAAACTAAGCTTCGAAGTTCTCTCGCTCATTCCGACCTGAATTATGAAACAAATTGCCTGCAGAGGTTTTCCCTTCCTGTACCAATGTTCTATCCTTTAAATCTCACATCAATAGCTTACATTTCCCTTCTCTTCAGACGCCCACGGCTCGTTAGTACTTATGCTTGAAGTCTATGAGGGATGTCTTAGATAAAAAATTCTCTATTCCGTATTCAGAAGCTGTAGTTTGGTCTAAAATTACGCTAAAAACTGTAAATTTAGGGAAATAAAATGAATCAAAAGCGTGTCGTAATGTATTTTGTTTTACTAATATCATTTTAATTACTTCTCATATGACCCAACACCACTAACTCATTTTTGCTAAAAATCGTGTTTCTAAACTCCACCGTGTATATAAGATTGCTAAATGACTCCCGAAGATACGCCGACTAAAAAAGGGCCCTAATATGACAAACTGCATGATGGGTATCAAATAAAAGGGGAAATTTTAAATAAATTAATGGTACTATTCTCGTTTCTTAATTCGGAGATGGAAAGGCATTAGCAATTAAAGAAAATTTAATGTTTTATTTTTAAATAATTTTATAAAGAAATCCAATTACGTTCTATACATATTTATGCATATTTCTGGTAATATAAGTGTACATGTGCTGATAAGAGACCGGAAACACTTGCGGTTTGTCACATCCGCCCGATATCTTTGAATAATAATTAGTACTTACAAAATAATAGGCCCTTATTAGACTTTAAAATGTTGTTTTAAATAGCGAGCGCGTTCAAGAATATGTATGGGACTTTAGAGCCGAGATTTGAGAAAGATCTTTAGACGTATAGGTCGATAACAGAGGGAAATTTAACCTCCAAAACATTTTTGATATTGACGGCCGTAAGAGCCTTAATAAATTTTGGCTTTTACTATTGTTCTTGGGGTTTAAAAATTAATAGTTAGGGTGTGTTCACCGAAAAGTAGCAGGATCGTGCGTGATATCGACGATCGTAGGGATCCGGCTAAATTTTTATTTGATAGGAATTATGGGATGGGATGTCTAAAACAAATGCCCACAAAACCATAGTGCTGTCTAGATTTAGATTCATATAACTATCAAACTATGGGGATTAGTTTGAAAACTATAAAAGTAATTTCGGTATGTCGTGTTAGTGAGCTGGCTCCTTCTGGGTATAACGGGATGGTCGACATTTTCCGCATGGAAACACGTCAGGTACCCTTCCGAGGGGAGACGTACTGACTCCGGTGCTCGGTAATTCCTCTCTACAAAGGGGGTTGGCACCTTAAAGGAGTTTGGTATATACAGTGTTTTCCATATGTCTTATGGACATGATCAGGGAAATTGTCGCCTGTTGGCTATTAAAGAACCATCCATCGGCCATGTTTCAACTTAAAATAACCTTTTGCGTTTGCTCTGTTACCTGTTCTCTTGTTTTGACTCTAAAAAGGAGCTACTTTTGATTACAGTGCTGGAGGCATGACTGTTTAAAATATGTCTTTTTATGCAATAACATCATAAAATGGTGCGAAAACTTTTTCTGTGAACCATTTAGTGATTTATTGTTATATCTGTATAAAAAGAATATATTACGCCCCTTTAGACAACCTCACTGAGGTTCAAGATAGTGGAGCTTGATTTGTAAGACCTCCCTACAAAAGGGGCAATTTGAGCTGTGAAACCTATCTTCCTGCGTCTGTTGGGGCCCCTTTTTATTCTTTTTATACTGTCGAATCAAATCATGTCGACTTAAATACAAAGTAGTAGTAAATTGTTTCAAAATATGTACCTATTAAAATAAGGGAAGGGTTGATTCCGTTTTGCACTTTTCTTTGCTGTATTTTGAAAAACGCGTTTTACAACTACCCACAAAAATGGTAGTGCTAAAAATAATCTCCTTTGACTGCCCAGTTTTTTTAAAATATAAGACTTAGCATAAGAAAAATCCACGTTATTATTGTTTCAAGAGTTTTGAATGAGACATTTTTTTTGGTTTTCAAAGTTTTAGTCTAGAACCTTTTGTATTAACACCATTTATATTTAGATATAAGGCCCTTAGCCGGTTACATAATTTAAGGCATAATTTATTTTTTACTATATCTCAGATATTACAGGGTGTTTAAATAAATATCAACGATATTTTTCATACTTTTATTCTAGTTTTGTATTAAAACATATACTATACAGGGTACACCAAAAACCTTACAATTGTTCTATTTATTATCAACACTAATAAAATTCTATAACGCCGAGTCTTTCAAGCTCCTTCAGAATCGCCATTACTTTTGGGGTGTTAACCCCCGAAGTATTGCTTTGTTCTAAATACCTCAGACGGTCTACCAACTCATTAAAATCATCGTATTCCTGTACTGCATCCCTTTCTACATCGTTTTCATTTTCTTCTTTGTATTCTTCCCTACTTCGATAGTCGCATTCTTCAGCGGTGAGTGTCTTTTGACTTTTAAGTTTACATAATTTTTTCATTAGGGCTTTTTGGTTCTCCATTTCGGGATGTTTGTTTTCTGCCTTGCCCACCCTTCTTGAGATATAACTTCTTTTCGGAGGAAACAGTTTGGAAATGATATGGGTATATTTCCACCCTTTGGAGGCTAAAATGTACTCGTCTCCATTGAAGCCCTTTCGGTGTGCATGTGTAATCAATAAGAGCTTCTTATAATTATTCAAATCGTTTGAATTAAATTTTACTGGTTGATTTGTAGCTAATAAATTAAACAGTCCATCCGTCAGCAAAAATTTTTCTTTCCCTATTATGTGAACGTTATCTTTTATTACAACAGGGATATTTCCAAGAAATAACTTAGACCCCTCTGCCCTTATGCCATATTTAACAGTTGGTGTTTCAAGAAGCTGATACTTTAGCCGGTTGGCATACATCTTATTACTATGACATTCAGTTCTCAACTAAAACCTTTAATCTGGACATATCCTTTCAAAACCTCGTTATAACACATACAGGACAACGTCCTGACGTTATCCGGACAGCAACCGGACGTTAATAGGACAACAACCGGGCAGTAATCGGACAACAATAGGGGTTCACAGGGCGTTAACGGGGCGTCACACACAATGCAAAGACAAACGCTATGAGAAAAGATCGAATCCTTTGGAAACAGAAACTTTTGTATTTATAGCCTGAGGCTGAGAATCGTTTAAGTTTCGAATAATTTTGTACCACCTGCAATAGAATATTTGTTGAGGTTAGGTTTGATTGTTTAAGGTAATAAAACATATAAAGGACTTGGTTTAATTCTTTTATTTAATACATCTAGCTACATTTCTATGGATAATTTTCCTAAGCGTTTTAAGTTTATCTGGAGCGTTGGAAAAGTATTGATGCGTTGTGTTTGTTCTCTGGAACTGATTAAAAATATCTAGCATTAGTGCTACCTCCATATCTGTGCTTATACTAGTATCTTCTTTGTACACAAACTTCGTAAGGTCTACGGATGGCATCATATGTTTAATAACTTTAACGGTGGGATCGTAAATTTCTCCTTCAAAGACGTTCCAAAAATGAATGTTGCCTCCTATTTCATCGTAGAAAATCTTTCCGCATTTTGGTTCTACATGTACATTATATTTTTTCGCCAGTTCCCAAACCATTAAAGTTGCAGGTAAACAGGAACCATAATACTGGTTCCGACTAAATACTTCTTCCATGTTGGCAAGAATAATTTTTAATATTTCCGCCATGTTAATCGTGTGACGGTTGGTGGTATACTAAACATTTCTTACAGAGTTATTCTACTTAAGTTACAAATTTCGTCTGCACCACTCCCTTCTTCGTGCCTCAGCAGGCGTTTCTGTATATGTTCGACATCCTCGTAGATTAAGATGCACATTAAGATCTAGACACCAAATAGGTGCTTGGAATGTCTGAATTTGTGTAACTAACGCCTCGATGACGGTTTTGGTAAACCACTCCACTAAATCTCCTCGTTTAGGCAACTCCATTTCCTTCGTATTAAAGTTCTTTCGTTCTTTTCCGGAATTAAAATCAACGGAAAACTCTATCTTGACCACATCAGGTGTACCACTTCGGGCAAATTTTATGTGTTTTAAGTTGGCCTGAAAACAACCTAAAAGCCTAGCGCGAATATCTTCCTCTGTCTGCGATTTAAAAAATTTTTGTTCTGGCTGAACTGGATTCTCAACTATTGCCTTTAATAATTCATAACTTGTTTGTTCATATTGCCCGATATCTTCCTGATAACAGGCATAACAATAAGTTTTAAAGTCGTAATATGCGATGTTCTTGCGATCTTTTCTTCGTCTACCGCCAACTTTATCTCCTTCCTTGTCTAAACATATTTCACATTTTCCTCTAGCTCTGGTCGACCCTCGCTACAATCGCAAGGCCTTCCCCAAAAGCACTCTTTAGGCATTGTGCCCACTTTGACAGACCAACAAAGACTGATTGTTACAGAGTAAATAATAAAATATATAGTTAATTAGTGTGAGGTAAAGGTTGTTTGTTTTTGTTTTAGACTTTGCAGTACTTGAACATAAAAATTTAATCCTCGTTACTATGTAAGTAGGAATAACAAGAGTTTTTAGAGTCTTAAAGTTAGTTATTCCAAACAACTACAGTATTAGGGTTGCGAATCTCAGTAAGAGCTTAAGTCTACGATCTAGAATTTTCTCGAATATTCTAGTACTTTCGTTTTGAATTTCCCCGATTTACGGAACGCACCTCAGCTTCTAAACGTACTCTTAAACATTTACAGCCATCATTTTTCTGTAAGTAGAGAGAGAGAGAGAGAGAGAGTTCAATGTTCTAGAATTCTCTCTAATATTTTAGTAACTTTACCTTTGCATTTTTAGATTTACGGAACGTAACCCCGCTTCTGAACGTACCTTAAAACTTCTATATTTATCCTTTGTGTTGTGGTAACTAAGAGAGGGATAGAGTTAAGATTGGGAAACTTGTAACTGTTTCTTTTGTTACAAATAGTTTCTAATAATTCACTAAAGTTTAGGAAACAGAATATTTTACCTCTATACTTATCTCAAACTTTTACTGCATACTAATCCTTGACTTCGCATTAAAGGTACTCCTATTTTCTAGGCGCACCCTAAAATTTGCCTAACCGAGGTTATAAATAGGGGTCCAGTTTAAGCTCCAGCTCATTACCGTTGTGTGTGTTCAAGAGTGTAGACGTGCAAAATGGAAAAATTTTTAATCCTAAAAGACAGTGTCAAAAATATTAAACGCTTTAATTTACAGGGTAGAAAGATAGAGTTTAAACTTAAATCTTTACCTGATAATGCAGAGCCTGTCCAATGGTTAAGAAATGCTCTAACTGACGTAATTTTATATGCCACCTCTAACCTAAATCCTCACGATCAGGTGGGCTTTAGTTTTTGCTCCAAAAATTTAGAAAGGGGAGAGGGTTGGATTAATTTTAAAGCGGCAGGGGAAATTGTTGTTGACGACGTATTGGAGGTAATACAGGGTGTTTACCAATCAAATTCAACAGGGCTAGATACGGATTCCTTTTGTATTGGGGTAACCAGTGTTAGAATGCCGACGGGAAATGGCAAAAAAGTGGGGATGTCAATTTTAACGACGAATGTACAAGACGTAAGGGTATAATTGTTATTAAAAATAACGATAATTTATGTTTACCGCGTGCATTGGTGGTAGCTATCGCAAAGAAAAATAATTCTCCCCATTATAAAGATATAGAAAAAAATAAAAATGAGATACAAACCAAGATGGCATCGGAATTAATGAGTGAAGCGTGTGTTAACGTTCCGCTTGAGGGATGTGGCATACCTGAACTACAAAAATTTCAAGATCATCTTAAAGATTTTAAAATAACGGTGTACCAGTATGGCAAAAAGGGTCGTGATGTAATATTTGAAGGTCCTCCGGCTAATAAAAAATTAAACTTGATATTTCATAATAACCATTATAATGTCATTATTTCTCTAACTGCAGCGTTCTGTTGTAGCTACTATTGCGAGGATTGTCATGTTCCATATAACTCTAAAAATCGTCATAGATGTGGCGGAACATGTCAGGCCTGTCAGCAAAATCCCCCTTGTCAATTTTTAGAAAAAATCAGATGTCAAGATTGTCTTCGTATCTTTCGAAATCAGAATTGTTACGAATATCATAAGAAATCTAATTCTCTGGGGAAATTAAGTGTCTGTAAACAAATCAAATTGTGCTCTTACTGTTTGAAAACTCTAAGAAGTGACAGAAAACACTACTGTGGAGAAATTTTTTGCAAAGTATGTAAAATACATCAGCCAGGGGACCACTTATGTTACATTCAAGTAGACAAGGGCTTTCCCAAGCTACAAGATAGATTATTTGTATTTTTTGACTTTGAAACACGCCAAGATACTGTTTTAGATGACGGTTCCCTACTGCATGAGGTAAATTTATGCGTTTTAAAACAATTTTGCAATGTATGTCGTGACAGCGAGCCTCGGTTGTGTGATAGTTGTGGTGTGACTACTCAGGTGTTAGAGAAAAATCCTTTAGAAACCTTTGTCGAATATATTTTAAATCAAAGAGCTGAATTTAAAGAAGTAATTGTTATTAGTCACAATGGGGGTGGGTTTGATATTCAATTTATTTTAAACAAATTCTTATTACAAACAGATATTACTCCCGAGCTTATCATGCGTGGAACAAAAATAATTTTAATGCAAATATCCAATATTAAATTTATTGACTCGTTAAATTACTTGCCCATGCCTTTATCTCAGTTTCAAAAATGTTTTGGCC
The DNA here is from genome assembly GCA_963971165.1 of Philopedon plagiatum. NCBI lineage: Eukaryota > Metazoa > Arthropoda > Insecta > Coleoptera > Curculionidae > Philopedon > Philopedon plagiatum. The sequence continues at coordinate 45,712,494 of OZ020193.1, read as the reverse complement.
TCGAAGATAAATTTAGAAAAGGGTATTTTCCACATTTGTTTAATAGAAGGGAAAATGAAAATTACATTGGGCCTTTTCCGGCAACAGACACCCGATAGTATGAAAGAGGGGGAACGCGAAGAATTTCTAAGGTGGTGGAACGAACAACGTTCAAACAATATGGTTTTCGATTTTAAAAAGGAACTAGTAGAATATTGTAAAAGCGACACAGCCATTTTGTTTGAAAGTTGTAAACTATTTCAACAACAAATGATCGACACAACCAATGTTTGTCCGTTTTCTGAAGCTACTACCATTGCATCCACCTGTAATAAAGTTTTTCGTAGAAATTTTCTGAAACCTAACACTATCGGTATAATTCCTAAAAACGGCTATCGTCTTACAGATAATCAGTCAAAAATAGCTCTTCAATGGCTTCTTTGGTTGGAAAAATTACATAAAATTAAACATACCGGAAACGGACGGGAAGTTATACTAAATGGGGTTAAAGTAGATGGGTTTTGTCCCGAAACCAATAAAGTATTTCAGTTTCACGGGTGTTATTGGCATGGTTGTCCTAATTGTTTTAAAGATCAAAGAGATTCACCTTTGCATGATGGTCCTTCAGACACCCTTAATTACAGATACGAAACAACCACGGCAAGAACTGAAAGGCTTAGAGGTTTTGGCTATGAAATTATAGAAAAGTGGGAGTGTGATTTTAGAAAAGAAATTCAAAAAAACCCTGAAATACGCCTATTTACTGAAAAATCTCATTTACTTGCTTTGTCACCATTAAATCCGAGAGATGCGTTTTACGGGGGTCGTACGGGAAATACCAAAACTTATTACGAGGTAGAACCTGGGGAAAAAATAAAATATATTGATGTGTGTTCGTTGTATCCTTGGGTTTGTAAGTATGGAAAATTTCCCGTAGGGCACCCTAAAGTGTTTGTCGGAAACGAGTGCCAAAAACTTGATTTAAATCACATTAATGGCTTAATTAAATGTACAGTGTTACCACCAACAAATTTATATCACCCTGTATTTCCTGTAAAAATGAATAGTAAATTAATGTTTGTTCTTTGTCGTACTTGTGGGGAAAACATGAGTTATGACGAGTGCAAACATGATGAGAATAAGCGATCTTTAACGGGGACTTGGGTCATTGATGAAGTTTTAAAAGCTATTGAAAAGGGGTATCAAATCTTGGAAATATTTGAAGTTTGGCAATATAAAATAGAGCAGTATAATAGGGATCAAAAAATCGGAGGTCTTTTCGTAGATATGATGAATAAATTTATAAAAACTAATCAAGAAGTTAGTGGGTTTCCTTGGGATTGCATCACCCAAGCACAAAAAGGACAATATATAGAGAACTTTTTAAACAGTGAGGGAGTTCAACTAGAATTTTCCTCTATAGTTAAAAATGCGGGGTTAAGGGCTCTAGCAAAATTAATGCTCAATAGCTTCTGGGGTAAATTTGGTCAACTAGAGTGTCAGCCAAAAACTAAAATTATTAACTCACCTAAAGAACTTTTTTCTATGTTAACTAACCCTTGTATATCAGTGAATGCTATTCTGCCGGTAAGTGACGAGACACTTTTAGTCAATTATCAACCAACTGAGGAGAGTTATGATCCTTTATCAACCGTAAACGTCTGTATTGCTGCTTATGCTACTGCACAGGCCCGTCTCAAATTATATACTTATTTAGAAAAGTTGGGGGATAGAGTATTGTACTATGACACTGATTCGATAATTTACGTACATAAAGAGGGTTATCCTGAAATTTTCATTGGCAGTAACATAGGTCAAATGACAGACGAGTTAGAACAGTATGAACCAGGTAGCTACATAACGCATTTCGCAAGCGGTGGTCCTAAAAATTATTCGTATAAAGTATTTTTACCAACTAAAAAAGAGGAAAAAGTAGTTTGTACAGTAAAGGGGATATGTTTAAACTATTCGGCATCAAAATTAGTAAACTTTGACTCTATAAGAAATATGATTTTAACCAGCGACAGTAAACCTATTCAAATTACTTCCCAACAAATTCGGCGTACTAATCTTCATGAAATAGTTACAAAAACAGAGACAAAAGACTACCGACCAAATTCGTTAAAAAGAAAATTTTTGAAAAATCATGACTCGTTACCTTATGGTTTTAAAGTTTTACGAAAATAAAGCCTATTGGTTGGTATTTGCTAAGGTTATAAGACCCCCACAAAAGGTTAAAAATAATAAACAGTTTCATATGACTTAAAAAGAGCCAATAAAGTCAACGTGATGTAAAAGGATGCCAAAAATAAACAGAATCGCATGACTTAAAAGAGCCATTAAGGTCATGTGATGTAAAAGAAGCCAAAATAAACAATATTAAGACTCCTACAAAAGGGGTAAAAATAATAAACAGCACCATATGACTTACAAAGAGCCATTAAAGTCATGTGATGTAAAAAGATGCCAAAAATAAAAAGAATCGCGTGACTTAAAAGAGCCATTAAGGTCATGTGATGTAAAAGAAGCCAAAATAAACAATATTAAGACCCCTACAAAAGGGGTAAAAAAAATAATAAACAGTACCATATGACTTAAAAAGAGCCATTAAAGTCATGTGATGTAAAAAGATGCCAAAAAGAAAAATAATCGCGTGACTTAAAAGAGCCATTAAGGTCATGTGATGTAAAAGAGGCCAAGAGAACGCAAATATCAACATAATAGTAATTTATTTCACTTTGTAATATTAGATTCAGACCTAAAAGTTTCGAGTTACTGATATTTTCTAAGGGACAAAACCGATACCAAAATAGACAGACAAACTGACCATGTAGTCAGTGGGGACTACATATTTTAACCATGCCTAAAAAGATTTTTGTTTAAATTATCTTTTTAGTTAGTCTCTAGCCTAATTAAATGGGGGAGGAATATATAGTCCCAAATCTGTACTTGATGCTAAATTTTACCGTTAAAACTTTTATCTACAACGGCTTTCACTTATTTTGTTCTTTAATTTGAAGCCTTGCACAATTTTTGACGTAATTTTATCCGTAAATAGTGTAAAATAAATGGGGCCTATTCGAAATCTCACTTAAGACTATTTTACAACCAAGCACTTGCTTTTTAGTTAATTTTTTGTATCGTGTTCGACTAAGTTTGACATTTTACAAAATACAACGACACTGGTAACAAAAATCTGACAAATGGCCAGCCGAGGTTGTATTCATGTTTTATTATCGACTCTCGCTGTTCAATGTATCTTTTAAATGCTATTGATTTATTAATTAACTTATTGAACATAAAATATGGAACAGCTACAAACAGCTATCCTCGTATTCTTCCTCACTTCGATAGTCGCATTCTTCAGCGGCGAGTGTCTTTTGACTTTTAAGTTTACATAATTTTTTCATAAGAGCTTTTTGTTCTCCATTTCGGGGTGTTTATTTTTCTTATTTGCCCTCCATCCTTGAGATATAACTCCTTTTTAGGATGAAACAGTTTGGAAATGATCTTATATATGACATTCAGTTATCAACTAAAACCTTTAACCTGGACATGTCATTTTATTCTTCACAACCTCGTTATGACACATAAAAGGCAACGGCATGACATTATCTGGACAGCAACTCAGTCCTTTGTCGAGTTTGATTAACCTAACACCACCCTAACCAATCCCTGAACACTACCTACCATACCCCTATCAACTACCTAACACCACCCTATACAACTCCACAACACTATCTAACATCCATTAGGTTTAGGTTAGGTTTGATTGTTTAAGGTACTAAAACGCGCTATTTTTTTTAGGTTTTATTTAAAATCAAAAAATGATACATTGTGAAGTACTTATGATGATAAATACCACCCTGTTTTCTGGAACACAACTTAAACGTCTAACTGCCCAACCACTTAATAGCTAAAACCACTCCTGTTTCTGAAAACAACTAATAAAAACTATTATGAAATATTTCGAAACCCCCTGTAGTGAACCACCCTTAATATTAATCCGTTCTGAAAAATATATAGCTCGTTAATAATCTAATACCCTCGTATATTTAAATTTTTCTATCTTCTCATATACTGTTTTGATTGTCTAATACTATTATTCCGTGCACACCTCTTATCATTTTTTTAATCAGCTAATTATTTCTTAGTAATTTCTTATCTGATAATAATCTTTCTCAAAAAATATCTTTAATATTCTACCCCCAACTCATCTAACACGATGGTGGACTGAACGGCTGCCAAAAGTGAAAATTTTTATTTTGACGTTTGACATGTGACAGGTGACAGTTGACATACCTTAAATGACAGGTGACAGCTCACATGCTTTTACGCCTGTATTATAACACCATTTTGAACCCGTGGCGTATGTTAAATTTTTATTTTGACGTTTCATAAGTGACAGGTGACAGTTGACAGATCGAAGATGACAAGTGACAGCTGCCATACTTTTACGCATGTCTTCTGACGCCATTTTGAACACGTGACGTATGTTAAATTTTTATTTTGGCGTTTCATAAGTGACAGGTGAGAGTTGACATATCTTAAATGACAGGTGACAGCTGCCATGCTTTTACGCGTGTCTTCTAACGCCATTTTGAACAAGTGACCTACAATAAATTTTAATTTTGGCGTTTCATAAGTGACAGGTGACAGTTGACAGATCGAAGATGACAAGTGACAGCTGGCAAAATTTTTTCGTATGTCTTATAACGCCATCTTTAGCACGTTACCTATGTTAAATTTCTCTTTTAGCGTTTCCCAAGCGACTAGTAACAGTTGACATATCTAAAATGGCAGGTGACAGCTGCCATGCTTTTACGCGTGTCTTCTAACGCCATTTTGAACAAGTGACCTACAATAAATTTTAATTTTGGCGTTTGACAAGTGACAGGTGACAGTTGACAGATCGAAGATGACAAGTGACAGCTGACCAATTTTTTCCATATGTCTTAAGACGTCATCTTTAGCACGTTCTATATGTTAAATTTCTATTTTAGCGTTTCACAAGTGACTGATAACAGTTGACATATCTTAAATGGCAGGTGACAGCTACCATACTTTTATACATATCTTACAACCTAATTCTCAACACGTTACGTATATTAAATTTCTAATTGAAAACGAGGGCTCTTATAGCTGCAAGTCTATATCTCATCAGCACAATATTTTATTGGAACTCGGTGGCGAGATCGGCTAAAGCGCCGGTATTCCAACATACAGGTCCCCGGTTCTAATCCTAGCATGGGCAAAATAAATAAAAATGTTTTTGACGTCATCCTAATGAAATAATTGTAATAATATTTTTATGATGCAGCGTTGGACTTAGAGTTCGAGAAGCTTGGTGGTTTGATGAGGTTCCCGCTAGGCGTAATGAAAATGTTTGTGACGTCATCGTGAATACAAACTTCGAAAAGAAGAAGAATAAGAAGAAGACTACTAAACATTAAACAGATGCTAGCGCCTAAGTGGCTAATGTCCGATGTAGTTATTACCCCAAGTAGTTAAACCTAAGTACCTAATCCCCAAGTAGTTACTGCCCGAGTTGTTAATGCCTAAGTAGCTAATGCCCAAGTGGTTAATCCCTCGAGTAGTTAAAGCCCAGTAGATAAGGCCAAAATACCTATGCCCGTGAGTGTGACTTTTGACAGTTGACAGATGATGTCGACATACGTCACCATTTTGGTGTATGACGTAGTCGTTACTTAGACCGGAAGTGGCCGCCATTACGCAAAGTGCCCCCATACCTACTATCATTCTGCAATCTGTTTTAAGGTTTCTATGTCAAGTTCTTGTCAAAATGCTCAATATGTAGATTTTTTTTATTTAATTTTAAGAATGCAAATTACATTGCAATAAACGACGGTCTAGCTAGTATTACTTGGAACTTTTTGTTTAGTATTAATGATATTGATGAAGTTGTCTCCTTTTTTTATGATATAATTTATTATTTAATCGATCTGTATGTACCATATAAACGTTTCAAAACTTCTAGCTGTCCTAGGTGGTTTAATGCAGACTTGAGAAGGCTCGTTATTCAGAAAAAAATAGCCCATTTTAATTTTAAAATATATAATAATGGCCAATATTATCAAATATTTTTCCATGTAAGGGAACAATGCAAGAAGCATCGTCAGATCTGTTATCAAAACTACATAAATAGAATAGAAAGCAATATTAATGCTGACCCTAGGAGTTTTTGGTCTTATGTTCGTGATCAAAATAATGACTACGATATTCCAGTGTCAATGTCTTATAGAGAGAGAACTAGTAGTAGTATTAGTGATAGTGTTGATTTTTTTGCTGGGTTCTTTGCGTCAGTGTATGTTCAAAGTGATCATATGGTCATACCTAATTTTAAATCGTCAAATACTGTTGATGTAAGTGAATATCATACAGAAATTGTGGATGTCTATGAAGCTATAAATAGTCTTCCCTGCAGGACAACCTCTGGGCCCGATGGCATTCCAGCTTTCTTTCTTAAAAAATGTGTTAACACACTTATGATACCTTTAAATATAATATTTAATGTTTCTTTAACTTCAGGTACTTTCCCTAATGCCTGGAAGTCCAGTTATTTGAAGCCCATTTTTAAATCAGGCAAGCGTGATTCTGTTGAAAACTACAGAGCCGTTTGTATCCAATCTGATATGGCTAAAATTTTAGACCAGCTTATCAGCCAGAGGTTGTCTTGGGATTTCAGAGGTCTTGTTAGTCCTGAGCAGCATGGATTCGTTCCGGGGCGGTCCACAAGCACAAAGTTATTTATTTATCAAAATATTATTATCAATAGCCTTGAAAAACACATCCAGGTCGACTCTGTTTATACAGACTTTTCCAAGGCCTTTGACAGAGTCGATCATGGTCTGCTATTAAGTAAGCTTAGGGGCTTTGGCGTTGGTGGTACTGCCCTTGAATTGATTCAGAGCTATGTCTCTGGAAGAACACAATATGTCAAATATGGAGGCTGTACTTCTAAACCTATTTTTGTACCTTCTGATGTCCCTCAAGGGTCCCATTGTGGCCCTGTGCTGTTTGACATTTTTTTGATAGACTTGGTTCACAGTGTGAAAAGCTGTCATCTGTTGATGTTTGCTGACGACGTAAAATTGTTTTGCCCAGTTGCCTCAACACTGGATTGCCTTAATTTGCAGAATGATTTGACCAGTTTTAACCAATGGTGTTTACATAACAAAATGGACTTAAATATTAATAAATGTAGTGTAATATAATTTTCTAGGTCTTGCTTGCCATTTCTATACAATTACTCAATAAATAATAATCCGTTGTCTAGAGAACATAATGTGAGGAACCTTGGTGTTACACTGGATTCAAATTTCACCTTTAACCAACACATTTTAAATATTTCTATAAGAGCTATGAAGGTCCTTGGCTTCATTCAACGTTTGAGTGCTGGTTTTTCTGTTGCAATTTTTCGAAATCTTAATTGCACCTTAGTGAGACCAGTGCTGGAATATTGCTCAGTAATCTGGTCTCCTAATTACAGGGTCGATGTTGAGGCTATTGAGCGAATACAGCGCAAATTCTTAAGGATTGCTGCTTTTAGGTTGGGGTATTCTCGTGAAGAGTATACCTATGATGAAATTCTGTTCATATTACAATTGCAAACCTTGTAGTCCAGAAGATTTGTTAGTGATGTTTGTTTTTTGCAGAGCATTATTAGTGGTCGTATTGACTGTCCTGAAATTCTATTTCTTATTAATTTAAACACTGTGGAAAGACGTGGTCGCCATACATATACTTCCAGAGTTCAATTTCATCCTACAAATTATGGCTGTAGAGAGTCATTGACCAGAAGTATCAGGCAGGTTAATACTGTTATTTCCAAAAACAATATTTGTGTTTTCAGTCTGAGACTGGACGGTCTCAAAAAGTTATTGAGGTTTGTGATTTTTTTGCTTCCTATCGATTTGTATATGCGATAACTAAATGTGATATAGGTACTTATTATCTTTATATTTCTTTTTATGTGTTTAAAGTTTGTTAATGATTTGTTAGTGTATTATAAAATTGTGTAAATGGTTTACCGTTGATAGATAAATAAATAATAGTTAGCTCGTTGTTATAAATTAACGTAATTTATCCAATTTTATTCTTCTTTGTTATTATAAAAGAATCCTTAAAGTTATGTGAAGTAAAAAAATTGTTTTTAAATTTAAGTTCTGTTTTAGTATTAACAATATAAAACAGATTTTGGGTTTCAGACAGGCGTCTAATCACTTGAGCTAAAGGCCTATAGGTGTTCTCAGCAATTTTACCAGTTTTCCTAAATAGCTTTCAAAAGAAAAACAGCTTAGATCATTTAAGTTCACTCTTAAATTCTGGACATCATAAGTAATATGTATAATGCTATGTACATTATAAATTAATGAGTTGATCCCATATTTTTTTTTCAAAATCGCCTACAAAAGATATGAGCACTTCTCTGGCACAGTTTAAATTATGATCAGAAATATCATTAGAGAACAGTATTCTTAAAGCAGCATGATAGAAAACAAAGTGATAATAAAGAGTAGATGCTAAAATGTTTTTTAAAACTACAACACCAGTGTATAACTCAAGTATTCGAAATTCTGTGGCTTTCCAATGATTCAAATCGTGAAGTCCTCTCGACTTTCTATTAAATTCTTCTGGAATAAATTGTGCAGTATATTCTAAGTATTCTGATATTTTTGTGCGGTCTCGTAAGTGCAGTTTTGTAGCTGTATTTGAATACCAATATTTTAATAGTTTTTTCATGATTCCTAGAAAACACATATGGATGGAATCCAGTACAAAACAAGATATGCGATTGACATCTGTAATCTGTAATAAAGGTGTGACACCATTATCTGTTCTGTGTTGTTTCTGGGTTCTAAAACTATCATCGGTTCTTAATGCTGCCCTTGTTTCTTTAAATAGCATTCTACCTCGGTGATGCACTCCTTGTTGATTGCGTCTTTCACAGCCATATTTTCCATTATGGCCTTTTACGCATGTAACATAAGCCCTTGCTGGAGCATCACACGTAAAACATAAAATTTTTATAGAGTATATAATATTATTATGTTCAAATCCAGATTGTAACTGTGTATTAATTTCAATAGTAAATTCAGAAAAGAAATTGGTCAAGTTAGGTTTGCCATCTCCGCAAAATATAGCAACTGGAAAAGGATGTATGTTAAAATTAGGTGCCCACACTTTTCCTAATATTGGCCAAAACTGTCGATTTGAACTTTTACTGAGTGGCACACCATCAATATTAAAGATAAGTTGTAATTAACTTTTAATTTTTGACAAAATAATCTGAGATGAGAGAATTTTTTTAAATTTACTGCTATACCAACATATCAAAATTCGCCAGTTTTCTCAGAACTAGTTGCCATATGTTTAATGCGAGTTTGACGTACTGTACAATATAGTGTCCTTGCATCAGCAGGTAATTTAAAGTGTAATTCATTTAAACCCTTAAGCAAGTGATTTAATTGGGTATGATTTACAGCAAATTTTTTTGCCCATGAACATAAAAATTGTTACAAATTTTCACTATAGTCCAAGATCCCTGAGCGATAAGACATAACTTATTTTCACACAGATGAAACCTTAGGTTCTCAGTAGCGTCTCATGTGCTTTGAATACCTGCGTGCTTGTGAAGCTCGCCCTGTGACACCTGGGCAGGTACCAGGTGAGAAAGGTAACTAACAATAAGAGTTACTTAACGTAAATTTGTATGGCTGATTTTTATATATATTTTATAGAATATTATTCTCAAGTAGTATCGCAAGTGTCAGACACTTTCCATGGACCAAAACTTTTGTCAGCCGCTTTAAAGCTCCACAAAAGATAAATGAACTTTACTTATTTTTAAATGTCTGATTTTTAAATATGTTATTAAGATAACTATTACAAAATTATATTTCATCAGTCAGACAAATTGTAATGACCAACAATCCCCTAAACACAAAAATGATTCAGCCGTGAGTATGAGCGCGAGAGCACTATGCGCATGCGTTTCAGAGTAAAGAATTTAAATGTTTAAAAAAGTACTTTCTGCTTTCGATTAAATATTTTTGCATCTTTATTTAAATAAGATGAATTTCAACATTAAGGTAATAATTAATAATTTATTAAAGTAATTAATTTATTGCATATATTCGGTAAATTAATTTTTTTCTCGGAGTAATTGTGTTTTATAAAAAATTTGTTTTTATTTTTTTTACCAAAGATAACAGTTGTGACATTTTTAAGAAAAAATAATTTTAGTAAAAAAAAAATTAACTATGGTTAGTAAGTGAAAGTATTTGATTGTCCTTAATCATCGTGATCATCATCAAAATAATCATTAGAATTCTCATCATTGAGCCAGTCATATTGTCCATTCGAGTCATCATCCTCATCGTCATCAGTTATGTTGTCGTTGCTGCCAGCTTCTTCTGTAAGAAACAAATAAAAAAATTACAAAACAAAACTACATATATAATAAATTGTAAACCTGAAGTCAAAGTACAGTACCTGGATCTTGAAGTGATTCACTAACGTCTCCTGGTAATTGGTCACCATCAAACCAATGAAAGTGATACTGGTTTTCTTCTAATGTCCACCCATTGTTTTCAGGAGTAAAGATGGTTGGTTGTTTTTCATTTGCATTATTCCACACGCTAGCAATGTAATTAGCTCGGAGAAATTGTTTGAGATAACTCAGTTTTGCATGGTGGTAAATTGGTAACATCAAAATTTTTTTAATTTTTTGGATTGAATTCTTCGTTTATATCAGATACGGTGTAATTATTTAAAAACAGCTGAAGTCGGGCAGAATCAACGTCAAATATGCCAGGAACATTATAAATTTCGCAGATAAATTTTTATACTTTGTTAAAAATATCCTGTTGTATATGCGCATCGGTAAAGGACTCTGGACTTCCAAATTGCATAAAAGCTGATATTCACGCTTCTTCATCAATATATTAAAAGGTCTTTGTTTACCTTTTTTAAAAAAGGAGGGATTAAAGTCACACCCAGTCAATGCATGAAATCCTGGTAAACTTCTACACTGCGCATAGTGCTCTCGCGCTCATACTCACGGCTGAATAATTGTTGTGTTTAGGGGATTTTTGGTCATTACAATTTGTCTGACTGATGAAATATAATTTTGTAATAGTTATCTTAATAACATATTTAAAAATCAGACATTTAAAAATAAGTAAAGTTCATTTATCTTTTGTGGAGCTTTAAAGCGTCTGACAAAAGTTTTGGTCCATGGAAAGTGTCTGACACTTGCGATACTACTTGAGAATAATATTCTATAAAATATATATAAAAATCAGCCATACAAATTTAAGTTAAGTAACTGTTATTTTTAGTTACCTTTCTCACCTGGTACCTGCCCAGGTGTCATAGGGCGAGCTCCACAAGCACGCAGGTATTCAAAGCACATGAGACGCTACTGAGAACCTAAGGTTTCGTCTGTGTGAAAATAAGTTATGTCTTATCGCTCTGGGATCTTACTCTACTAGGACTTATGTTTGCCCCGTAACTAGAAATTACTTCTTCGGGCAGTATTTCTTCAGAACTTAATGATTCATTTTCAGATTCTTCTGATATATCGCTTGCAATTAAATGAGGTGTTTGAACTTCATTTATGTAATGCTTGTCACATTCATCACATTTTTCTTCGAAGTTTTCACTCTCAGCGGAAATATTCGTAGGTTCTTTAACGTTTTTTTTTTTCGTTTGAGAAGGGCCTGCAATTTCTTCCAAACACCTTTTAACGCTTTTATATTTTGCGTTATACCTTTTTCCGTCATGGATGCACCTGCCAAAAAAGATATATCATATACAGGGTGTCACCTTTTTATGTTCAGCTTTCGGAGATAGTTCAAGCAAAAATGTATAAAGAATTGTATAAACACTGCTTAAGGATTAAGAATAGCGTTGGGAAGAATAGGAATTAAAAATAAACAATTAATAAGTTGCATAAATCCGACCTAAGGACAAAAATAAGGAAAAACTATATTGAGCCAATATTGGCCCAACGTTAGGAACGTTTTATAGTTTGTTATGAAAAATGAGCCAGCTCATTTGACAAAATCATCTTTTTATTTAAAGTTATTGTAGTGAGCAGCGGCTGGGTAAATTTGGTATATTTTTTACATATTTATTTACATCGAAACTATTAAATTCAATAAATTTATTTTTAGATTAGGACGCCTTATAAAGATACATAGACTTAGCATGATTTTAAAAACAATCCTGTTAGGTACTTGTCAATTTCCCTTATTTACAGCTATTGTATTATCTACGTTATAATAGATAATAAATAGACACAAATAACTATCACCAATTATACTAATACCTTTAATACCTACCTGTTATTTTAAACACGAACAGAAATGAAATGATAAATCCCACGAGTGTGCTTATTACCGACCGGCTGCTAGCGACTTGGCGGATTTGGATTGGTGGTTGGCCGTTGGCACTTGCGCCGTCCGCTTGTCTCTCTTCTTTTGTTTCGCTCACGCTTCCCGCGACACTTGTAATAATAATAATAGTAATAATAATAATAATAGTAATAATAATAATAATAATAATAATAATAATAATAATTTCAAGGACACTTTAAGTCCTCTACTGTTCTGTATATCACTTTTACCTCTGTCAGTGTCCCTTCGAAGAACTCGTGGTTATTCTTGCGGCTCTCCAGGGAACAGAATCCATAAGGTTACCCACCTCTTTTATATGGATGATCTGAAACTTTACCGATCTGGAGATCGTGACCTCCAACAGTCACTGAAGATAGTGCAAGAATATACAAAAGCAGTGGGCATGGAATTTGGGTTGGATAAATGTGCCACCATTAAACTTAGTAAAGGCCGACTGGAACAGCAAGAAGATATACAGCTCACCGACGGGAGCGTTTTAAAACATCTAGAGGAAGGAGACACTTATACTTATCTACGCGTCGATCAAAATCGCTTACAAGATGCCAACAGAGTTAAAGAAATTCTCCGAAGCAAGTACAGACAACGCTTGCGAAAAATCTGGCAGTCAGAACTCTCGGCCAGAAATAAAATATTAGCGACAAATATGCTTGCTGTTCCGGTATTATTATACTCTTTTGGTGTATTGAAGTGGGCCAGGGACGAGCTGCGAGGTCTCGATTCTGGTACACGAAAAATGATGCACCTTCACAGAAGCGTTCACCCACGATCATCGGTTGAACGAATATACCTCTCACGACAACAGGGGGGACGAGGCCTGCTAAGTTTGGAGAGACTTCACGGCAGAATGGTCTTGGGTCTGGCCTGTAATGTTTTAAATAGCCGGGATCCACTGCTGCAAATCGTAAAAGCTCATTAAATTGCTGGTGTTGGCGCATTTCTATTTAAGGCAGCCGAACGTGCCGCAAATGAACTCGGTCTTAACTTTGGGATTGAGGACAATCAACGCCACCGCCAAGACATGCTCCCACTTCGGGACCTACAACCACAAGTATTAAAAAAGACCATTAAAACTGCAGAACAACAGCAGCTACTTCGAAGGCATGTCGAAAAGCCGCAGCACGGCGTCTTCTATAGAAATATGGAGACGCTGGGGCTGTCCAAAGAACTGACTTTCAGTTTCCTAAGGTCGGCTGGCCTGAAGTCTGAGACCGAGGGATTCCTCATGGCTTGTCAAGATGGAGTGATCAATACACTTACATACCGTACACGTTTTGGTGACATTCAAGACATCAGATGTAGGGCGTGCCGTCAGGGGCCCGAGACGCTCATGCATCTCCTGTCAGCTTGCAAAACTCATGCAACTACTTCTTATATATATCGCCATAACGCTGCCTTAAGGGTTCTATACTACCACCTTAGACATTTTTACGGTATAGATCAAGCTCCAATAATTCCATATGTACCATCGGAGATAGAAGCAGTGGTGGAAAATGAAATGTGTCGTATCTATTGGAACTACGCATTTCACACAACCAGACGAATCCAGGCTAACAAACCGGACATCGTCGTTATGGACAAAAACGCGAAAACCATCTACGTCATTGAGTTCTCATCACCAGCCGAGACGAACACACTAAGGAAAGAGGAGGAAAAACGCGCAAAATATACTGACCTCCTGTATGAACTACGTAGGTTGTACCCGGGCTTTTCTGTTGAAATGGTTGTGTTGATTGTTGGTGTTTTGGGAGGAATTCGAGCTACGCTGCTCTCTGAACTACAAAAACTACCATCGTGTCGTGA